>PNEQ01096835.1:0-12797 GCA_003012365.1 Medauroidea extradentata | reverse complement strand
CGTTTATAACCTAAAAATTGTACGTAACATAGATACTGATAAATTTACAAAGCATTTTATTTCATAATACCAGCTAAATATTTATTAGTTTATTAATTGGGGGATGTGCAGCGTCATCAATCTGTCGCGGATCAACACCTTCACGGAGTTTTGCGCCCGACACTACCACCCACGTTGATCGAGAAACGCCCGGCAGAGCTCATCGCATTCCAGCACGTCCCTGTATGTGCCTCCAAGCGAGTGAACTCCGACCTGCCTGCCAGATAAATCCGTCCAAAGCACTGGCTAGCTCAGAGCTTATTTGAAATTTTAAAAACCAGCACTTCTCTGTACGTGCTTCCAAGCAAGAGAACTATGACTAGCCTGCCACATAAATCCCATTCCAGGAGAAGCAAGCTAAGGGGCTACTTGAAATTTTAAAAATCCAAACAAGGCAAAATATCAGAAAAGTTTACTTAGAAAAGTTGCTTGAAATTAAATTAGCTTTAAAAATGACTCCAAACACGACATAAATCCGATAAAATTGACATGTAAAATTAAATTCTTTTCTCTTGCTTTAAAGTTAAATTTAAAATTAAAAGGAAAATTTTAATGTAAATTTCTCTATTCGCATCCCCAATTAATATGTTGGATCCCGCCGTATACATCCTTATACCTGGTTAAGTTGGCCTATTTAATTTGTTATAAACAGAGAAAAAAAAATATGAATTAAGACAAAAAAAATTGAAATTACTGTATGATAAGAGGCCAAGTAAGTGCTACATGCCAGTGCACGTCACAAGGTGAATTTTTATAAAAAAAATTTTCTTGTGATAAGTGTAGACAGTTTTAATGTATTCACAACTAATTCTCATATGAAGCAAGCTCTTATCACGGGCATTAAGCTCAGAAAAATCAGCTACGGTAAAGCATTTGCAATAACTTAAAATATTACACTGCTCTTTTCTGAAAACCCCTAAGAAAACTCCCTCCATCATGTATTATTTATTAAACAGTTCAATAGATATGTACATGCAACCTAAGTACCAACTTATCACAATACTAATACCAAACCACTGGTGAGCTTGTAAAGATGCCGTAACACCACTTCCTTCTCTGTCGGAGATCTACAGCAAACTGAACTAGCGGACAGCATCAAAACTGTGCATGTTTACACAGGCACTGTTGTGCTGCTCGCTGATGCAACAATTTTCGTCAACAAAGAAAGAACTTTGAGACCTATTTTTTTCACAATAAAATATATAAGTGTAAAAAATTAATTTCAATTTTTTTTATTTCCTTACAAAAGAAATGCCGGCCTCTGTAGCATAGTCAGTTATAGTCAGTTAGTACGATATGTCCCAGCTCAAGCCATGAACTATGTGTTGCCCCTTCACCTCACTTCACACTCGTCAGCTCTTAACACCTCTCACCTCATCAGAACCATAAACATTTAGGGGCTTGTAGTTTCCATTCACTCAAATTATCAAGTTGAAATTTCTTTTGCTTAAAAGATTTTGAAAAATACTATCTTTCAAAAACAACTAATTCATTTTACCCCTTCCCCCACACACCCTTTTCTGAACTTGAAAATGGAAACATTGCGGAAAATTAGTTTGAAGAGGTTATACCTTGTAAAGTGGACCAAATAACATCTAAATTATTTATTTCCTTAGTAGTAATCACTATTGTCTATTATGCATGAAAAAAACCCTTCCATAATTTTTGGCAAGCCAAATGTTACAGAAACACTGTTTCTTTAGGTTCTATTCAACCATCAAAACAAGAGGGTTAGGTTTGAATTAAGGTAACATTTGCTTTGAATATAATAAAATATATAATTTTTTAAGCTTTCTAAAGAACTACTGTGGAACGTTTAGTAGCAGCAAGGTTAAAAGTGATGACTCCTCAACGATGCCCTGAAATATCACACTTTTCTTCATTGCAATTGTTCAAATTACACATATATCTAACAATTTTTTATTTCAAAAAAAATTATTTCATACTATTAAAGGATGACATACATTCCATACAATGTTTCATTAAAATAAAAATGGTGATGTAGAGGCATGTGCTGAATTAACATCCCACCTCCAGGTCAGCGGCCCCCGGTGGGACTCCTGTTCCTTGTGTGTGGCGGTGCTTCGGTTGGTCCAGCTCAAGTACCCTGGCTTATCTTCCAGTGTGATAGGCCTCTGATTTCTTAGTAAGGACCTAAGTGTCAGGCACAGAATCTCTAGGATAATGCTGATACAGGTTTCTTCGTTGCAGACATGGTGTATTCTATCAAACATTTGTGCCTTTCTGCGAACGAATATTTCTGCATTTTCTTCTTAGCTCAGTGCACACTTGCTCATTACTTCTGTGCCACAAAATTGGAAGGTTACCCGTTCACTAAGCTTGTTCCATACGGGTATGTACTCTCGGTATATCTACCTCCACATGCTTGCAGATGCTGACAGGTGTTTCTGGAGGATCTTGCTGCGCTTCAATCTGTCAGATCATTTGTTCATGAACGTCATGGGATTATTGTGTGGTTGGCTTGAAAAGGGGGGCAGCAGGAAAAGCTCAGGGCTCCCTCGCTCATGGGTGGGGTTCAGCCAGTATTTGGTTCTGGCTGAGATTCAGTGGCAGTGATTTTGCAGATCCTGCATCGGTAGGAGAGGCCTTGAAAACCCAGAGGTTCGTCCAACCATCTCAGGCTAGAATAATGACATATCAATCTGTTGACAGTGAGGGTGGGTGCACTGCCTGTGTCTCCTATTGCAGTCTGTGAATCTGTACTTGATGCTTTCGTAGTTTTTGGGGGAATCACCAAAGCCGAAAACATGATGACACTCTTGCCCGCAGTGAGGTAATTAGGTAGGTGCTGTTCTGAGGCAATCGCTCAATGTGCATGGCAATGTAGGGTTAATAATACCTTGGTTCCCATCTGTGCTCATTTCCTCTTGTCTGTTTTTTTTTGCTCCATGAAATTTGAGATGACTTCGAACTTTGTATGCGTGTTCCACGGGTAATGTTCTTACTAAGCTGTCCTTCTTTAGCTTGTAACCTCAGGACCCATGGTGGGAACCACGAAGATTGTCGTCTGGGTATGTGTGGATACGACCAAAGAGGAATTCTGCTTTTCGTGTGTGCCCGGCAGTAGAGCGAGATCTGAAATCCCTTATGGATGAAGGACGAACAGTGCGCCGGAGAAAATGGCGTCACAGGAGAAGGTTACAAGAGCTCCCTCCAGACATGCGGCAATATATAAGGTTCTGGGGTATGCATGTGGCCCATTCTCTTATTCAGAGTTGCCGGGGTAGTTTCTGCTTCCTCTCAGATGTGTTACCTGCAGTGGACAAGGTTCTGACCTAGATATTTGGACGAGTTGCTTTACTCGGTGGAGTAGCTAAGTTTTCAGGGGCTGATGAGGGCAGCGAATGTCCATCAATATTTTGCTTGGTTGCCAGGGTTACCTGGTATATGAGTACTTCTAGCATAAATTGGGTAATGACAGTGCCTGACCGGACACGATAATTATTCTCTGTTCTGAAGAATTGTTATTAACACAACTTTGGTTGCCGGCCTGTACAGCAAGATGTCGGCACTCTTCACAAGAAGCTACTCCCTAGGGAGAAATATGAAGATTAACATTTACAGTGAATTGAAGTACACTTATATTTCGTTTCACTGGCTTTCTATTGAAACTTCACATGGTTACACTGATACTATGCAAATTCTGACTGAATAAACAATACATAAAATCTTCCAGCCCAGGTGTCTATAGCACACGGTTTACACAATTATTTCCTGATATACTCAACAAGAGCACCCTAAACCGATCCTCCCTTTCCCCATTTCTGACTTCAATTTCCGGTGCCTTGCGATTGTGCCACATGGCGCCTGAGGAAACAAAGATTGGATGCATTCCCGTACACAGCGGGGTTCCTTAGGGACATCTATTGCAACGCCCACTTGTAGTAATGTGCGTTTTATATATGTGTGGTTTAGCACCAAAATGTAATGTACCAGAATCCCCATGAGTGTACGACAACGCGCACCAGATTGTTTAGTAGAGGGTTTAGCCGCTAGGTGCGCTGGGCATGTAGGCAGCGCATGTGGTGACACGCAGGGGAGTTAAGTCTACGGAGAGTGGAACACGAGTCCGTGTTGGTGGATGGGAGTACGTGTGTTGCTGGAGAGACGTGTTTGGCTTTGTACTGCAGTAGCGGTCGACACTGCGTTGCCGATGAAACATGTGGCTATTAAATGTGGACGTGCCTGCTTGCATCGTGTGTCCAGCGATACCGCGTTGTAGCCGACACGTGGTTAATATGGAATGCTTATGATTGAAGCATAAATAATTATTGCCTTCTTATTGAACTTGATTTGGCACTGTTAATTTTTCGCTCTTGTACTATGATCGTCTGTAGTATACCAGGTGAAAATCAGGCAGCAATGTGAGCGTTTAAAATGGGCCTTGCAGTGGATTTTAGTGCAGACGCTGTTAGGGATTTCTCTTGGAAGAGAGAGGATCGGACAGAACGTCTGCAGTGCTAAATCGTGTCCTGTTCTGTGTGTAATTTATGATGAACACGGGACATGAAAGATGTAACACATTTTGTTGTGCCCAAGCTTTTGAAGCATAAGAAGGTTTAAGCAATTTGTTTTTCATTGGGAAAGGAAGATCGCCGGACAGCAATAAGGTGTTCTGGTACCTTTTGGCACAGGTTCGGTGCCTAATTTACCATAAGTATTTCTGGCGGCATCTTTCCAGTTGAGTTGGAAGAAATCAGGTATGTGCTGAATTTTCTGGTGCGTGGGTTCGTGAAAGGATTTTTGCCAAAAGTAAATTTGACCAGCTGCTTGTCTCAGACTTTTTTTGGTAAAATTGGCCAACAGTTGGAATTACTCTCCATGTATTTAATTTTTCTATTTCCCATGTATAGTGCGCACCCCTGAATTTTTATCAGTTGTTTTGGAATAAAACTGCGCGTTATACGCTAGTAAATATGGTACTGATTTTTGTAAGACTTATTTTATTAATTTGTTAATAAACTTCGATTACTTGAATTCATTCATTAAATTCAGTATTCAATAAGTAGTCCCTTAAGGGTGCCGCCTACCCGCGCGCGAGAGGCTCAAAAGTGATGGAGCTGTACGGTAGACCTTGAAGCGCATATCAAATGCCGCGTCGCCTCAACAAGCCAAGCGATAAACTAGCGTGCAAGGTTCCCGCCGAACGGTTTTTACTACGGGACACTAAGTGGTGACCATATAATTTTATTGGTTGAAATATCTGCAACTAAGTTCAGTGCAGGTCGCAATCTGAGTTTCACTTACATCCGGTTAGTACATTTTGAAGTACGGGAGTCTGAAAAGGCAGGGAGGGCTTAGAAACAGTGTTTTTCATGAGCGTGGCGTCTAAACAATGAGGTTCCGACCTTGTCTGAAGTTTATTTTCTTTTCGTACGTTGGCACAATGGGCACACGTGGAACATTTTCGTAGAAAAAACCTGTTTACGAACACACTGCAACACATTTTCAGCGTGAGGTAGGCGGCCACCTTAACACTAACTGATAGCCCCCAAGTCGTAAAAGCTATGATAAATTAATTAAAAAACGTAACATTAGTAATTTATTCCAATATAGACTACAAGGTGAAATTCTTTTCTTAAAGTGTTTCTTTTTATTCCTTGCAAGGCTTACTTTATAAGGAGCTATGTGTTTATTTCCTCTATAGTCTGAATAATAAATTACAGATTTCATTTTGTGTTTATGGTTTATCATAATGATTCAGTTCAGTATTTATTTATTATTAGTTATCATATTCCTTCCACCTCGTAGTCAAAGCGAGACTGTAGTATCCACATCCCTCACACTACAATATTTCAAACATTATTTATGTATTTCTACCATGCCCAACCTCGTGACAACATATCAGGTGGACAGATGTGTTACCTGGCTTGTAAGAAATCAAACTGGCTCGGTTCATGGACTTCTTGTAACAAAGGAAAACATCTGATCCAACCTGAAAAGTAAAAATAAGCTCTTGTACTACTATTCTTACGACTGGTACTTGGCACAATAAAGATAAAATATGAAGCAAATATCTACATTAGACTACACACTGTCATTTTCTCTTAGTATCAACTATCAACTCAACCTGTACAACAATTTACACATATTTCACAACAAACCTTACAATTGATGACAGACATCACAGAAATATGTAAAAAAACAAAAGAGGAATACAGTAAAACCTTGTTAAGATGTTTGTGTTGGGATAGAAAAAAATAATGCTGATTAACCAGGAAAACTTCTTAAATGGGTTAAATTATGCATGTTGATATAGACAGAAAGCAAAATTATTTAACTTATTAAGCAAGAAACTTCTTAAATGGGAAACTTCTTAAGAGGGTTTCACTGCAAGCCATTATTATCACCTTAAACGAAAATTTTACTGATTAACTGAAAATACAATCAGACAAATTAAATACAGAAACAGAAAATTATCTCAACTAAAATTGTGTGCCAGAATGGTGTATGCAGAATAATACATAACTTAATTAACTCAATTACGTAAAGTAATAAATCTTCTTAAATGTTTTGGCAGTACATAATATGAAGGTAGGGGTGTTGTCTTTATTCTGAACTGTAGAATTATTCCAAGTCCTCATTTCATTGTTCTTTTCCAGAAAAAATCTTGTAAGTTATCTTGTATTCTGTTTTTTCAGTGTGGTATATTTTACTATGCCGTATGTACGTCTCATCGACAACGACGTTATAACAGACAGTTACATACAACATTACACAAGGACAGGAACTAGGAGAGGAGTCGGCCACTGTCTACATCAACGAATTATCCCAGCAGATTCCTGAAGCAGTCGGGAAGACCTGTATCAGAATGGCTGGAGCAAAGAATCAAACATAGGTCCTGCTGAATATGAGCCTAGTGTGATTCATGTTAAGATAAAACATTACTATAATCATGCTTATACACAAACCTTAACTTTACAACCCACACATTTTCTTTCCTCAATGTATGACATAAAATTGATAAATCCTAGCCAAATTTAAAGAAGTTGCTTTCAAAATGGTATAAAAATACTTTACCTAATTCACTCCAGCAAATATAATAGTTGTACTGTTACCATTATTAATAGGCAAGCTGCAATATAGAGAAAAAAAAAAATAAAGTGACAGTTTAATTTCAACCCTGCGTACACAAGTTGAAAGGTAAGTTTCACTAACTTACGAGAGAATCGACAATGATGGTGCAACCTATAGCAACTCAGAAATGTATTATTGAATACCAACTAGAAGGAATATTTTCATTATTAAGGAGAAAGCAAGCCATTTTGGCAGTATGTCATTGTAAAGTTCTCCATCCCAAGGTTTCATATATATTTTTTATTCGGAAGGAAAGTAGGAATTCAAAAACAAAAAAATAATGCCAACGCAGGCCTGGCTATACACTCAAAAATGCGGCTGCACCTACCATGCCCTTGTTGAGGTTCTTGTTGATCATGCAGAATGCATGCGGAGGGGTTTCCCCCTTGTTGGTGAGGATGACACAAATATCAGTCACCACCAGCTCATTGCAAGGCATGTTTGGGCTGGCTCGGCGGTACGTCACAAATATCTTGGCTGCAGAGTTGTTGATATTGGCAACCCTGCCACCTGGAGTAGTAAGCACACACTCTGCATCTGCCATGATACGTTCCTTGCCGTCATACATGACACTGCAAACAAACACAAGTATCTCTATAACTATAGGATGAGCATAGTCATGTGAAAACTTTTAAAGCCAGCCCTCTGGTTATTATTTTACTTTGTATTCAACAATATTTTTGTCACTAGTTAACATGGAGCTAGAATTTACAGTGCTCAAGTAAACCACTGATGTAAACGTAAAATATATTTTGACTATTATTCTTGAGTAGACAATCATGGCTTCAGAGTGAACAGCGTACATCAGGCACTGTACACTAACTAAACACAAGGAAAATGTACATTCTTCAAATAACTGCAACTGTGCAAACATAGCAACAAAAAAAAATGCACTCAATTATTCACAACATATGCCTCACTGCTGGATGAGATTCATAGATTACATTTTCATGATCTGGACCTCCACAGAAAATTGCCTTACTGACTTCCTGAACAGCCTCAACTCAACCAGTCCACTCAAGTTTACATGGTATTACTCAAAAAAACATGCCATATTCCTAGATGTCGAACTAACACTCCACAATGTTACCATCAACACCTCTGTCCACACCAAACCTACCAACAACCTACAGTATCTGCACTTTGAAAGCTACCACCCTTACAATACGAAAAATTCACTACCTTACAGCCTTGCCACAAGGGCAAAATGCTCCACTGAGAATGACCTCAACAAACAATGTGACCAGATAGCCAGAGCTTTCATAAACAGAGGTTACCCCAAGCCAATTGTTCACAAACAGATCCAACGTGCCGTCACTAACACAGACACACAAACCAAAACCACCAATTCAGACATCCCCCTGGTTGTTCCTTACCATGAAGGTTTAAAGAAACTCAAGACCATACTAAACTATGGACACAAAATCCTGGCTGCTTCACCACAGACACAAGACTTGTTTTCAAGGCCCCCTAGATTGGTTTTCAAACGACCACCCAACCTCCGCAACAAACTAGTCCGTCCCAAACTCCCACCAACTGCAACCTCCAGCAAAACAGTCAACCTCAGAGGCTCCTAACCCTGCAGCCGTCTACCTACTTCAACAGCAGACTGATAAACTACACATATCCCATCCAAGGTAGCTACAACTGTGCTACAACAAACGTGATATATCAGCTCCAATGTAAACACTGTGATGCAGAGTACATAGGCCTAACCACAAACACACTAAGACAGAGAATGAATGGCCACAGAGCTGACACAAAGTAAGCCTTAGCTGGACGCAACATCTGCCCACAAGAAAAGCCAGTTGCAGCTCTGCAGTTTCCCACAACAAAGACTTTGATTCCAGCTAATGCACCAGAATTGTAAAATCCTTGCCATCTTCTTGCAATAGTTCAAAGCTCAGATGCTGGGAACTGGCCCACCAATATATCACAAAATCAAGACAACCTCCAGACCTCAATATCAGATAACTCACTTTTCCTCCCCCATATTCATTGCAAGCCATCAGAACCAGACCTACATAACTGCCCCATGTTTAAATTAGCTTAGTTCGCCTTCCGGCTGCTAGGCTTACAGGTAACAGCACACACTGCTGCTGGATTGCAGTGTGCCATGTCTCGCCGCCCGAGGAAGCCAGTTTATACTGGCGAAACGTTGCGACCGCGCTTCTGCGGAAAATTGTGTGTCGTCCCTTTGTGTGTGTGTACATGTTTACAAGTATCAACTGTAAGTACTTGTACTTCTGTCTCTTATATTACTTTCAACACACTTATAGTAATTGAAGATCAAAATGGGCTAGTTTAACAAAGAGAATAATATTTTAATACCTCTGAAAGAGTTGTGGAACGGAAGTGCATGACTGAACATAGTTTTTTGGGACATACCTAATGCGATGCTCATGTCTGGCAAAGAAAACTACAGAGAATAGTTAAACATAAATAAACAGAGTACTCTTCAGTCAACTACTGTGTTTTGTTTTGTCTCATCGTTGTGTCATATTTTTGTGTTAGATATATATATCTGTTTGTCTTATTGTCAGAGCAGGCCTCCATCCTGTCATCTGCTTTGGTCGTGTCTGGTTTTTTTCTTTCTTCTTTCATATTTTTTGTTACTTAATTGTCCTCGTATTTTATTTTACCAGATTCTATTTATGTAATTTTACGTTGTGTATGTATCCAGTTGACTAAAGCATACTCAGTTTGTTAATGTATTCCTATTCTCCGCAGTTCTCTTTGATAGACATATACATTGTAATAAAGTATGTTAAAAAAAAACTACAGTACTACCAGAAAAATATTTTACATGCTACTTAGTGTAAATTTTCCTTCACAACACTTAATGCACAGTTGTTAACAAGTAGTTAACAACAATTTGTAATCAACCTAATTACAAAAACCATAGTTATAATAGTCCAACAACACACTCACTTCCGACGGACATAATACCACACTTTATAGATATAAATACAGTACCTTGAAACTTGAACAGCTAGTGAACATAGATTGGTTATGTATTCCATTAATATTTTCCTGCCCATCAGATAAATACAACCCCAGAGACCTTGCTCTATATGTCACAGCTACAAACAGCTAGTGTTCTGGCTATTACTTTGAGTCTGACGAACAAAAACAATTTGCACTTGTCATAAAGTTGATGGCCAGCCACAGTGGTGTTGTGACCCTCGGTAGATTCAGCTTTGATGACACTTAACTAGCTATCTTGACTTGAGAACACTGAGCTGAGCAGTGCCCTGGTGACGATAAACAGTCTCAACTGACTGCTCATGGCATGGTATATGCCACCGGCACAACTAATGAACCCACTATTCTCTATGTCAGCGCAAAGTCATTGCTCAAGTATATCTTGAAATATGAAATAATAGCTTAGTTCGTTTATGACATACTATGTTACATAATGGACCTACAACAATAAGAGCTAGGCCTAGTTAAATCAATGTTCTGATAATAAATAGTGTTTTAAAAATTACATACAATTACAATATATCCAATAGTTCTAGAAATACATGTGTTAAATATTTTAATTCAGAGGATATAAATCATTAAACACAGCATCAACAAATAACACTAAAATCACTTTACCTTACTTAAAACTAACTGTGTACTAGATTTACAAAATTGTAATAAAAATAAAACAAAGCCTCACCACATTAAAAATTGATTATGGAACTAACAAAATACATTAAACTCAAATAGTTGTGTTATGTATGACATGTAACTCGATGCAAATAGGACACATTACTGGATGAGTCATAATTAGACTGACACCTTCTGGGAGATGATCCCTGACGACAAAATATAACAAAAACATTTACAGACTAATGGCCTAAAGATTGTAAAGAAAGGTACACACTCTTAAAAATTAAAGGTTTTGAAATGCTTTTGTGTACATAAATAAGAAACTATGTCACAGTAAGAACCAATTTTCTGTACAAAGTTCTCGTGAACAAAGCTAAAAGTACAAATTTGCATTATTTAAAATAATTCTTCTAACATTATAAAAACCGTACAGGTGTCATTGTACTTGTTCGAAAAGTTGTACCAGTGCATTTAGTAAATATTTTTTGGATAGATTAAGATAGGAAACATTGAGAGAAATAAAGGTAGCCTTTGTGATACAATCTTAGGGCACTGGTTCTCATGACAATCATATCATAGACTTTTGAAAAGTTTATTAATAATGAATGACACAATGCGTATTGTAAGCTAAGTGGTTTGTCTACTAAATCTCTCTCCAGGCTGGAACTAACTGCACCTTGCCCGCTTAGGCACATGGAAATAATCGTCACCACACCTTCGGAAGACATTTGTCGCAAACAGGGTCAAGAGCACTAGCACATTGGTGGCGTCACGTGCATTGTAAAGATAATCCTGCTGAATGTGCTCAAGAGACATTCTGCCTGGACAGTTGAAGAGACATCCCCTATGATGGACAGGCCCAAAATGGCTTAGTGAACGTATTGCCCTAGATAGAGATATTGTTGGCATTTAGACGCATGACTTGTCAGAACAGAGTGTACTGAACTTGCTAGTAACTACTGAGCCCACTTGTAACGATATCATGCTCGACAAATATAACAAACTCACCACGCTATTGAGAATCATAGTCTACCTCAGGCAGTTCATTGCTAACTACAGCTTCGGATGCCATGAACCCCAGAAGCTATATTCATCAGAACTTATTCAGACCTTGTTGTTCTTGGTTAAATAGGTGCAAGAAGTAGTGTTTCATTAATTCACAGAACACCTAAACAAAATTGTCTTCTTCCCACACCAATTTGTAAGCTAAATCACTTCCTGGACAGCTTACAAGTTGGTGGCCGACTTACTTGTTGTGACCTACCACATCCCATTCTCCTAACAAAGTTCACTGTTAGACTTAGTTAACCATCATTCACATCCACAAAATAAACCATCATCATGACTTGCAAACACTACAGAACATTCTATGCCAACATTTTAGAATCTTTGCTGATAAAATTAATATAAGTCACTACTTGAAAGAATGCCACCAGTGTTTACAGGTAAATTCAGCATCTCCTACTCCTCTAATCGATAGCTTCCCACGTATTTATGTTACACAAACCAAACCGTTTGCCACAGCATCTGCTGATTATGTCAAACCATTTCCGGTATAATTTGGGAAGTTCTGAGAGCCTGAGATTCTAAAATTGTTAGTATGTCTTTTTCCCTGTTGCACAACGAAGGCAGTGCATGTAGAGTTGGACCACCGATGTCTTTGCGGCAGCCTACAGGCCAACAAGCACACATACCACGTTGGTACACCAATGCCTTTAAGGCAGCCTACAAGACAACAAGCACACATACCACGTTGATCCACTGATAGCATTGAAGTAGCCTACAAGACAACAAGCACACATACCACGTTGGTCCACTGATAGCATTGAGGTAGCCTACAAGACAACAAGCACACATACCACGTTGGTCCACTGATAGCATTGAGGCAGCCTACAAGACAACAAGCACACATACCACGTTGATCCACTGATAGCATTAAAGTAGCCTACAAGACAACAAGCACACATACCACGTTGATCCACTGATAGCATTGAGGCAGCCTACAAGACAACAAGCACACATACCACGTTGGTCCACTGATAGCATTGAGGCAGCCTACA
>PNEQ01096830.1:0-15598 GCA_003012365.1 Medauroidea extradentata | reverse complement strand
AATTAAATTATAAATAATATAGATAGATTTTACATTTTTAGTTATTAAAAAAATATTAGGGGTTATGTATACACGTATACTGCATACCTTGTGAACCTTACGAATGTCGAGCCGAAGGTTGCCGAGCATGGCCGAAGATTGTCGAAGGTTAACGAGCTTGGCCGAGCATACCCGATGAATTTTTTAACTAAATAATTGTAATATAAAATTTTTTTATATAAAACATTTTTATTAAATAGTTTTTTTATGAAAAAGATTTTATTTTTATTAAATTAATTTTTTAATGCATGTGGGGTTAGGATGGAATGAAAATCAAAATTTTTTGGAAGACTCGGAAGAAACTTCCAAGATGGCGGTCGGAACAAGATGGGAGAATTTTTAAACTTTTTTTTTAATTTTTAAATTTTTTTTTTAATTTTTAATTTTTTTTTTAATTTTTCGAAATTGACGTCATTAAAGATGGCGACTGGAAACAAGATGGCGGCCGGAAACAAGATGGCGGCCGGAAACAAGATGGCGTCCGGAAACAAGATGGCGTCGGGTTACAGGGGTCAAAGGTCAAGGTCTTGGGGTCAAAGGTCAAGGTCAACCACACAACCACAGCCCCCAGCCCCTGTCCCCGGACCGGCTATTTCATACTACTGGTATTAAAAAAAATTCTCAGTGCATAATGGAAAAAAAAAGGTACAAGGGTGTCTAATGCATCCGTATCATGAAAATGACGACTTAAAATGATTGTTACAACTTAATGTCTAATAGAGACGAGATAACTGCACGCCAGACTTGTCACTTGCTTAGAGGATAGGTTAGACTTCACAGGTACAGAGTATAGGCCTATGTCCTCCCATTTATGAGGGTCTGGCTTAGAAGTTAGGTTATACTGCTTAGGCACAGAATATGACTATTCTTATATGCGAGTCTTGCTTAGAGGCTATGTTAGACTTCATAGGCGCAGAATACGTCCACCCAGACAGTCTCTCAGACACGGTCGCCTCACTACATCCAAGATGCGGGAGTCAGGCTGTCTTAAGATCGATCCTGTTACATACGACACGCGATACATGACCATTATCTGCAAGACACTGAACATGCATGATGCGGTGACTAGTCAGCTGGTTACCATACGTTTCATTGGACGATACTACAATATAGTCCAATAAGTACCTCTACAGTAGGTTACTTTGTATACTGTTACTACATTTTGAAAGACGGTAGACTGAAAAAATCTGTTTTGTTGTTGGCTATTTCGAAAGAACAATCTAAATATCATCTGGAATGTGTTATCTTTCGTACAGATAAGCATATCTGTGACAAGGTTAATACTTGCTTCAAAATAAGCTCTCTCCAAACATGCAACATCACAGTTCAGGTGCCAGATAGTCCTCGCGTGATACTTCTAACCCACTGCAAGCCCGCAAACAAGGAAGCAATATGGGCGACGCGACACACACTGAAAGAACAGTGTTGTTGTGTTGTAGGTGCCATACTACTGTTAGAATACAGATCACTGGTGCTATCTGGATTGTCTCTACATCAGTATGTTATGTAGAAATAACAATATGTTCTGTGGTAGGAGCAAAGAATATATTTCTTCTACAGAACAGACAATGTACACGGCACCAACAACCTAACTGGAATGTTGTCCTTGGAGAGTCCAGTCAGTTGATAAAAAAAGGGGTCGATTTATGAACAAATTGTAAGAAAATATTTTGTAGGGTAATATATACAAACTCCACAGAAATTGACAGTTCCATTTGTACTTTTGCGGGATTTTTCACAGAAAAACGTAAAAATCTAATAGTAAAAAATTGGTAACGGCGCTTCTCACGCGACATAACCTGTAGACACAAATAAAATTTCACATAATACGTAAAAATTTACAGAAATTAACTTGTAATTTTCTTTTTATTTCCTTGAGCTTAGTTCCAGTAAAGTATAAAAAATGCAAATTAATCTAAAACCGCACATCTTACAACAAATTATCCCAAGAAAATATTAAAATCCGAACGTGTTCCAAAATATTTCCATACTTCGTTTAATCATGCTTAAAACTATTATAAGTTGTTGGGATTTGTCCCAAAAAATAAATTAAAAAATGAAGAAGGAAACGAAAACGGTGCTTTGTACGTTAAACTACGTCGTGACTTAAATTAAAGAAGTTTGTAATATATAATTTAAATTCATCGAAATCCACTTGTAATTAAATTTGTAGTTCTAGGATTCGTTCCGGAAAAAACTTTAAAAATTAAATGAATCGAAAATGGTACATCATCCGGAGGCGGAATAGAAGAGCTCAAAATGTCCTATACTTTCGCCGAAATTCTCTGAAATTTGCTTAACGGATTTTTTTATTTCGGGATTTGTCGAGGAAAATGTATTAAATAAATAATAATAATAATAATAATAATAATAATAATAATAATAATAATAAAGCATTGCATCTAACGTCAAATTATGTCAGAGCTAAACGATATCTTAGATTTCCTGTAATATATTTCAAATTCACTTAAATGATCTTCCATTATCATTTTGCAATATGTTAAAACAGTTTAAAAATGTACCAAAATCGTTGATAAATAATTTGTTTCCCAGAAAACACAATCGGACAAATTGAAACTGCATGCCTTTTGGAAATAAAACTTGAGACGTCTATTGGCACAAAACACCCTACTGAAGCTCTTAGATTTATGCGAATCTGCCGAAGTGAAAGCTGCGATTCTCCTGTGAATTCAAGGACAGGCGATGCATTCCCTTCTGTTCTTCTCATACGTGTTGTGTCTTTAGTGCTCTGAGTTTTCCCATATTCACCAAATATAATAGTCGCTAATTCATAATGTTTCAAGATGAAACTTTGGTAGAGTTGAGCGATCTCGTTGCATGTTGCAGTACGGGGACAAGGTTACTGTTGAAGTAAATATCCACCGTCAATGACTTATTTGAATGGCTTATTTCAGAAACAACACAAGTCACGAGACCCTAATTTTTCAGGAAGTAAGAAAAACTTCTGCACAGTTGTAGTTGTTGCAGTAATACGTTAATAATTATTTTATGTGTTCTTGGAACGAGTTGAAACGGAAATGTAATTGTCATTATAAAAATAATCAGAAATAGTAATTTAAATTCAATTAATAAAATATAGTGACATATGTTGTTTCTGAAATTAACCCATTTTGCCTAATGAAAATAAGTTTGCCATATATAAAATTAATTAAATTATCAGATTTAAACTTATAATTGAAATATGCAGTGTTTTAATTATTGTATGAATTCAAGAATAACAATAATAAATAATTTTAATACTTAAGTTACACAATGTTTATATATAATTATATAGTTTGTCAGGTCATTCGTATGCTGGCCAGTTTTACAACACTTTATAAAACATTGAAATGTCACTGTTTAAACTTTCAAATGACACATAATGATCCAACAAATTTTTAAACAGTAATTTGCATGCCATAATCATTCATCATAAAATTCTCTCTTTATAAAGCCTATAGTAAAATCACTCTCGTATAGGCCAGTTGTACAACTCTTCATAGAATGTTGTCACTTCTTCCTCTTGGGGCATGTACTCCTTCAGCTTGCGGATGTCTTGCAGCGTCTGGTTCTTGATTGGGAGGCAACTTTTAGGGTATGCTGATGTACTTGATAGATGTATTGGTTCAGCTCTTTGTATACGGAAAGTATCAGAAAGTAAGCCATTCATGAATGTACGGGCAACGACAACGCCATCACTGTGACTGAAGTGCATAAACTGGCTTATTTTGAACTGCACTTTTTGTAATCGCGGAACCCCCCTTCCAGATTTCTCAACTGATGTGGCACATTTCTTATACCGGTATTACTACCTTGGCCACCATCTCTTGTAATCTGTTATGTCGGAATAATCAGGAATTACAACCTGAAACTTGTTCTTCAGGCTGGAAGTGATGATTAATTCGACATATTCCTTTAATGTGTAAACGCGATCACACATTTTTAATTTTCTTTTCAAAACAGCGAAATCACGATCACAGGGAAGGAATGAATGCCCCCGAATAGGAAAGTACTGTTCGATTTTCATTATACTTTCCTGTCGATACAAGTGCTGATAAAACTCACAGTACAGTATGATTCTTATTTTTCCCTCCAACTGAAAAAATGTGGAGGGTTTGGACATTTTATGAAATATTCGTTCTTAGGTATTGCATAAGAAATGACGCAACTTCATTGGGCCCTTTGCAACCCATAACTTCGTGGTAAACAAAAATGTTGCTGAATCATCCATAAGGTTGTGGACACAAAAAACATTAACTGTGAGCTGTCTCAAATAAAATGTTTCTTGCGCTGGTATGCATGGGAGGTTTAAATTTTGCATGAAATCAACACAAACAGCACCAACAGAATTATCAGATTTTACCAACGTTGAGATGTCTTGCAATTTTTTGTAAAATTTCTTAGAGCGCCTAAGGTGTACCATTTTTTTCAGCAACATGTACCCTCTTGGCAGTATCGTTTAAAAATTTACTCTTAATTGTCATGTCCAACTCCTCACAAGAGCAACACGAATCTACCTGTGGATGACCAAATTTGATATCAAAGCGATCTAAAAAAATCTTCGTGTAAAAACTGTACTTAACTTCGAGTGTTGGATGTTTTTCTTTGAACATCTCGTGCATAATGTGAACATTTAGTTTTTCACTTAAGTACCTGCACTCTTGATTACTATAATGTTCCTGTTTCGTTGGAAATGAAGCTATGTGTTCTCTTACACTATCAATCATAGTACCTGGCTTAGCATTTCCTGATTTACATTTACCTCGTTTATCTTTTGGTGATTTGCTCTGCAACAGAAGATTTGCCAGTCTGCGCACTCGTTCATTTGTTATGACACGAATGTTAATAAATGCCTTTTTACAAACATGCAATTTCCCTTCTATTGTTGAAATTTCGTACGAGTATGTATCTCCTCTGGCTGGCTTACTGGACTCACTTTCATATTTTCTTCTTCGCCTTTGCTTCACAGGTACTGTTGCAATCATTCCTTGTAAGTAGCTGTCTTTCTCGTTCTTCGTCTCCATACTTCTGAACTTAGCATATACATCAGCCCTTTCTATTTCAGAAATTCTGCATTTCCGTCTGCATCTGAAACATTAGTAATATGCCATTCATCGTTAGCAACAGGAACCGAGAACAGCAATAAAGTAAATTTTATGATAGGCTTTTATAATGTAAGGTTATGTTAAAACATACACAGAACCATTTTAAGGTAGATTAATCTCTAAGTTTTCTTCAGATTTAACAATACAAGATATTACTATAACTGAGAAACATTACATACTTGCAATCATTTCCTTGTTTAACTTCTTCTATTTTGTCTCCCTTCCACTTTGCATATGCAGCACCCTTCACTCGAGCTCTTTTAA
Organism: Medauroidea extradentata; assembly: GCA_003012365.1. NCBI lineage: Eukaryota > Metazoa > Arthropoda > Insecta > Phasmatodea > Phasmatidae > Medauroidea > Medauroidea extradentata. The sequence goes on along the minus strand of PNEQ01096830.1, from coordinate 10,190 downwards.
TAACATTTCGTGCAAATTCACATTCATTTCTTGTCCCTCGCTTTCTTTTCTTTACATTGTCGGGAGGAAGCATATTTTCATCGCCAGAATCCATATTCACTTAATAGTGTATTGAAAACTTACTGAAACGAATGTATAGCAATATCACATGCCACAGACAATAACAATATCTTGAAACTTCTAAACATTCAACTGTTGTGCCTGGGTACCAACCTCAAAAACTGTGATGGGAAGAAGTATAGTATTTTATTTAGTATTTTCTCCTTGTATTGACAGTTTAATGCAGAAATAACATAACTCACTGACTTATGTTGTTACTGCAATAATCTATATGTTTCATTATCCACAAAACGTATGTATAATAGCCTGACTTATGTTATTCTTGCTCACAACGTGCATTTACGTATACAGAAACTGAATTCATGTGTAACTCAAAAACGCAAAAATAGTGACTTATGTTGTTTCTGAAATAAGCCATTCAAAATAATCTCAGATGTATTTTCATTATGTGAAACATATGAATACTCTTTAGTCTCCACTGATTTCTAATGTCATGTTATCTTATATACTGAATACATTATATCTGCAAGAGCCCATAAGAACCTTACTGTCATACAGTCCAGGAAAAATATGGAGAGAAAAAAAAAAAAAGTGGACAAATTGCAAGAAAATGCTTTTTAATATCAGAACTCGCGGAAAAATTCGTAAAATAACACATTTAAAATCCACCGATGTCCACCTTCCGGTTTGTACCTTTTTTCAAAATTTGTCCCAAGAAAATGCGGGAAAAATTAATGAGTCGAAAACTGTGCATTTCACAACAAAACTTGTAGAGACGAATATTAAAGAGCAAAAAAATTACGGCAGCATATCCAAAATTCACGAAAGTCCGCTTATAACTTCGTCATTTTTTCGGGATTCGTCATGAAAAAACAACATTAAAAAATGAAATTAATCGAAAACGGCGCACTTTACAGCTAAATATTTTAGATCAAAAGGTAATGTGCCTTGCTTTTCCCGTAATTTATTACTATTTCATACTAATTCACATAAAATCAGCACTTGTTTTTAATAATTTGTCCCGAAAATTCCATAGCACAATAAAACCGAAACCACACATCGTATGCCAAAAACTATGGAGAACAAAATTAAAAACAAAAACGCAATGTCTTATGTTGCAATAAAAATTGACTTCTTACCGATTAAAAGTAATGAACTTTTCACTACGTCAAAGGGTACAACATTTTTAAACAGCAATAAGCCGAAAACAATGCATCGTACGTCAAAATATATCGGACCATAACTAAAGAGCAGAAAGTTTTACATAATAAAAATAAAATTCACCAAAATACAAAAAAATATATATATTATTATTTGTGTTTCGGTATTGTCGCGGAAAACCCCTATTCGTGGCTTTAATTGTTTTTTAAGTCCATTGCAGGAAATACCAGAATGTTTAGGTCTGCTTAATATACGACTGATTTCATCTGCACTGCCTTGCACTGTGTGGATCTATGTCTTATTGTTATGGCCCTTTCAAGAGTGATATATAAAATCTTAAATAAAGTAATGCGTAAGTGTGTATGTGTGGGGTTTTGCCTGAATATTAGTTTTCAGTTTAATAGCAAGTTCCTGACTTATTTTCACAAACACATGTTTTGTTATTATTTATTTTGTGTAGCAACGAATCAGGGTGCCATCATTAACAAAATGAACTCACAGTATTGTGCCATGCAGCGAGTAGACATACCCGAGGAATGTGACCGAACACAGCTGACAGTATTAGTGATATTTTGTGCCGGCATGCTGTACTCTTGCCTAGTGTTCCATTACACATTTCATATATAACGGATTGTAACGAGCTTGATATATGCCGTAAGTATGTTGTGTTGTTTAATTTTCGTTAAGGATACTAGAGACAGTAAATTTATGAAGTGGAAAATATGGTAGTAATTAGTATATGTAAAACCGTTCAAACGTGCCACAAAAATTGTTAAGGGCTATGCTAGCTAATTGATGAATGAATTGTTTTAAAAAAAATGGCTGAATTCAACGGTGATGCGTGTGTATTTTGCGATTAAGAAATTGTTTAATAAGGACAAATTCTGCATAATGCGATAGAGGGGCCCAGCTTAATATATCTGAAGGACAGCATGTACATTCATATTGCCGGAAAAAGTTCACAGATGAGAGGCGCGTAGTTCAGTAGAAGAGAAAATTACGTGCAGAATACGATGGAGAGCCTGTCTCGATTTCACATAAAAATTAATGCGTTCCTCAGTTAACAAATTTACTTTTGCGATAACTGTTTCTATTGTGGACAGAAAACACAATTTGATGATACTGTAACAGAAACACATGGGGTTAAAACCGACCCTGAGAGGTTTGACAAAGCTGTGAAAAGTGTATGTAAGGAAAGAAAATATGATAAATAGGCTAGGGATATACTTGGACGTTTCCAGTGTGTTAACGATATTTTTTTCATCTTATGCTATGTATCATCACAAGTGCAATGTTAATTTGCGTAATTTCCGAGAAATTCCTACAGTTTTTCAAAGCGTTTATAGCACCTGTGCTACACAACTGACTGAAATGTAAGGCCGCCCACAAGATGAAGAAAGAAATCTGGCCTTCCTGAAAGCTATGAAGGAATTTGAAATGAATGAAAAACAGAAAAAAACATTTGAAGAATTGAATCAGAAATTTTCAAAAGGTACCAAGTCACTGTTTGAGGAAATCCAGGTTACACGAGATTTAGACTCTCTAAAGCATTTTCTTGACTGTCAGAAGCAAAAGAAACCAAGTCATATATGATGAATACGTTAAACGAACTAGTAAATATATGTGGAACTTGCAAAAGGTACCAAGACAAATGATATGGACATTACAAGGGCATTGAGATTCTCTACTTTAAATAGCGCTGTTACAACCAGTTCGTTAAAAATCTGATGTAAAGGAATTTTTGAAGTACACAACAGCTTCATACCTTAAATTTTTAGCTTCCAGGACAGTTGATATCCGTTGAAATATTTACATAAATGGAACTGTACCAATTAAAAAATCAAAACTTGAAGACATTCGTGGTATGTTGCAGTTCATGATGAAGCGGTCACATCCTACGACAATATACTACAGTGGCCTGCCACAGACTAATAGACATGTCCATGATTGCGCCAACAGTGCATTATTTTGTTTATGACATACATTATTTTCTTTGAAGAATGTGTTTCCATGTTGATCAGCAGTTTTATCACTAGCATATACCAAGGTTACAGTAATATACAACAAGGATAGTGTAACACATAACATTGCTTTATGGGTAATAAAGTATCAGGTGGTAGTGTGTTTGCAAAATATGTTTCCATGTATCACATTATTAGTTTTTCGCTAGAATATACCAACACTGCACTAATATACACTGAAGACGTAATGTTTTATGTATCATTGTAAGAATGAACTTTGCTTCATTTGCAAAACTCACAAAGGCCATTAGTTTTATTAATAAAAAAAAAACAAAACAAAAATGTATCTATGTGAATTAATATTCATATTACTCCACACACACTATACTTTCAAGTTATTCACTATAGACAAGCTGTTTCAGTTCCAGAACCACAATGGTAAGTTTATTGTTTTTTCCCAACAACCTGCTCTCTTGGACTTGGAACCGTTTGCAAATTCCTGATTCGGTTACAGGACACGATAAGAAGACAATTACGTGACGACTTAGAAGTTTATTCTGAAGAATTTGTGATGACAAGAATTTCTGAGCATTTTCGTGATACAGTGTTGTTTTCTTAAAAGCTTGGGTCTAAGAATGTTGTTAGTCTTCATGAAAGTGCGATATTGTGGTAAAATTCCACAACAAAGGAAGCAATAGTAAGCGTCCTGAAGACAAAAAATTAGATATTTTAGTGGATTTTGGTGTTCTTTATTTTTATTAGGTAAATCTTTCTGCTCTTTAGTTCTACACCGACATATTTTGACCTGCGATGCTTTGTTTTCGTATTGTTGCTGTTTAAATGTGTTGTTCCCTTTGACAAACCCCGCATGATGAAATGTACATTATTTTTAAGCGGAAAAAAGTAAAAATTGTTATTGCAATATAAGACATTGCGTTTTTTTATTTATTTTTTTTTTAAATTAATGATATTTTGTTCTCTATAGTGTTTTGCATACGATGCGCGGTTTCGGTTTTATTGTACTATGACCTTTCGGGGCAAATTATTAAAATAATGCTGATTTTATGTGAGTTAGTATGAAATAAGAATAAATTACGGGAAAGGCTAGACACTTTACCTTTACATCTGAAGTATTTTGCTGTAAAGTGCGCCGTTTTCTATTTATTTCATTTGAAATGTTTTGTTTTTTTTTTTTTTTTTCGGTACGAATACCGGAAAAATAAGAAAGCTAAACTTTATGCTATTTAATATTCATCTCTACTAGTTTTGTCGTGAGATGCACAGTTTTTACTTAATTTCCTTCTTAAAAATACTTTTCTCTACGAAAAATCCCTGAAAAAAAATATATTTCACTAATTTTAAAGGTTAGCAATTAATTTTTTTATTCACCATGAAACATTTTGTGTACCTTTCATTTTGTTCTCTCGTAGTTTTTGGCGTACGATGCGCCGTTTTCGTTTTATTATACTTTTATTGCATTTCCGAGACAAATCATGGAAAACCTAAAACTGACTTTTTGTAGATTTGTGTAACATTTGAAAATATTCTGAAGAACGTGGTGTACTTAAATTTTTGTCCTGGAACATTTTGCTTCAAAGTGCGCCTATTTCTATTTATTTTATTGTTTAATACTTTTCAAGAACGAATCCCGGAAGAAGTAAATGTTATTAATGGATTTTTGCGAATTTGGGATATTTTACTGTACATTTGGTGTTCTTTTATTTGAGTGATTTAGATTTTGGTCGTAAGACGCGCCATTTTCGATTAATTAATTTTTTTCGCGTTTTACCGGGACATAAACTGAAAAAAAAAAAAACGAAAACCAAAAAAAAATTGTTAGGAGAGCTCCGGTGGATTTTGGATATGTTATTTATTCTACGAATAATTCTGCGAATTTCAACGTAAGAACCATTTTCTTACAATTCGTCTGTGTTCATTTCACTCCTTGGTTAGACTACACAGCATGATACCGACAACATATTTTTCTTTAGTGCAGGGAAATGCGTCACATATAATACCGTATGAGTTAATAGATAGACGTATTGTGAACAAGTCGAGCAGTTTAGCGTATAAAAGAACACATGTGACGCGCTACGACTTTTACAAACTAGGCGAGTTTTGCTACATAATACTCACAGCAGAACAGCAGTCTCGTATAGTCACGTGTTTTGTTATTACTAAACACAAGCACTGAGCTGTGTGCAGTGTCTCGTCTTGTCCGCCCGCCTCTACTAGGTGTTCTGAGGCGACACGTCTCGTTGCGACGTCATAATAAACATGAAAGAATGTCACGTGTCTCTTTTGTGACTTTATTAGCATGCAAGGATATGTGCCTTGTCAAAAACGACTGTGAAAAAGTCCGTCATTTCAGCTTTCTCCTACATGCTATTGTCAGTGTTGTTCATAAGTTAGACTTGTTTTTAGATAGTTGTCTATTCTGACTGAGTACCACTGAGTGTAAATGTATGGTAGACGTCTAGAAACCTTGAATAAATAATTCGTGTGAGAATCGTGCGTGTGTGTATGTTTTTAATATGTCACGCACACTGTTCATGGATGTATTGAGACTGGCATTTGATCCTCACTTCGAACTATTGCTATGAATGTCAGTTGTTTAATTGTCGCCATTTATTGTTTATAGAAATAACTTTCATATATACATATATATGTAGTCCCTGAATAACTTTTAAAGCTCTTCGTCACATTGTAGGGGATGCGAAGACGAGCACAATGATACAGTGCACTTAGGGTCTCAGAGGCTGGGATGTACCAGTAAACTGACCCGTAAATTGTGGTCTTCGAGGGTCGCAATCTGCGTAGAACGCAGTAGCAAGTCAAATAACTTGTAAATTTGGCGGAACTAACAGCGCGGCGAGCAGCGGATGTGTATTGATCGCATCGCTCCGAGATTATTTCCGTTCGGGGTCTCTCCCAGGATTTCCCATGTTGGACTCGATGGCGGTGATACCGAAGATACACTGGATATCACAGGGAACTGCAGTTTCCTCTGTCATTTCATTTCCGGCCAGCTCCATAATCACCTGAGTCTCCCTTATTCGCAGTTGTTGCTATTTTAACGCAATGTGGGACCCTCAAAACCATAAATTGTGGGTCAATTTACGGGTGCTTCCCAGCCTCTGCGACCCTAAGTGTACTGTATCATTTAACTCGTCTTTACATCCCCTACATCGTGACGAAGAGCTTTAAACATTATTCAGAGACATCCTGTGTACAGGATGAGGCCTATACACTGTTAGAGAGCAATAGCACTCAAACTCTCGATCATATCCACAAATGTTCCAGACAAAAGTTTTAGTGTTCGAGAAGACTGTCACACTGGGCCACCCAATACGTCAAGGTCAACTTCACTTTGTTAAATGGGACCATATAGCCTATATTTAATTTGATGACAGTAGTGCCGATTTGAAGACGGATTCAGCGACCTACAACAGTAGTTCATTTAGTCACGTACTCAAAGGATCCACTAACCTTGGTTTGGGTCGACCTACAGAAGATGCTCGAAGTGATGACCCTCGACTTGTAAGCACTTGTTGATTCTCTAATGTAAAGACCGTCGAACATCAGCCAACATTCATTTGTGGTGTAATTTCGGTACATGCTCGGCGTATTATTTCTTTCGTGTCGTTAGTCGTGGTAGGTGTTACCGCCATTGTGCATTCTGTGACAAAACCCCATAAAAATTAATCTAGTTGTGTTAGATCTGGCGAACGAGGTGGCCAAGCTACAGGGCCGCCTCATCCTATCCACTTGTCGCCAAAAATTTCTTTCATCTCTTGCCTTGAACGCAGAGCATAATGGGGTGGTACACCGTCGTGTTGCATCCACATGTTCATGCGAACATGCAAAGACACATCTTCCAACAATTGACGCAGTACATTGTGCAGAGGGTTTGTGTAAACTTTCCCAGTCAAGCGACCTTAAAAAAATATGGACCAATGACGTGATCGCCGACAATGCCGCGCCAACAATTAACGAACCAAGGATTCTCATTTGCCCAATAATGCATGTTATGCCTATTCACATTTCCCATAAGTGTGAAGTCATGGTCGTCGGAAAAGAGCACATGACCCAAAAAGGAGACATACGTGTGCATTTGTCTACGAATCCAACTACAGAAATTGTAGCGATTTAAGAAATAATTGCCGTAGTAATCCTGATGTAATGACATACGATACGGGGGAAACTTGTGTTGATGTAATATTCTTAATACAGACCGCTGACTAATTCTACTCTTTCCGTTTGCCTGCTGATCGCATGTGGATTTATTGCAGCAGAATCTACGATAGCAGCCGCATTGTTTTCATTCATAATCGGTCGACGTCTGACTCGTGTTTGTTTCACTGTACCGAAGCGACAGAAACGGTCAGTTAATCGCTTAAAAGCCATGTTCGATATTTGTTGCCTATCCGGATAACGAGCCACATACAATTCCTGAGCGTATCTGTATTTTTTACGGCATTCCCCAACACCATCAACATATCAAATTATTCTTGAAAATTGTTCATTTTCGCGATCCGATGTACTCACGTTAGAAGGTGACTGATGCCTTTGAGTGCGTGACTAAATGACCTTGTGTCATAGGTCGCTGAATTCGTCGTCAAATCTGTACTAATGTCATCGAATAAAAGATGCATGGTTCCATTTAACAAAGCGGAGATTACCTTGACGTAGCCACAGACTAAATAGTAATACGAAATGACGTGGCGGCTCGTTTGATATAGACGAACTTGGCCGCTTATTTGCTGCCAGAGACTGTTGATACCAGCCCCGTGTGTGCTTAGCTCCTGCATGTTACTACAGTTTCCTATTGGCCTGGCTGCCGACTAGCAGAGCAGCTGCCTCACGCTGATTGGCTGTAGGCGTCTAAGCCATGTTGCTGGCTAGGGAAGCCATTTTACTGACGTGTGTGACTGAGTTCGCCTTCCTGCCGGCTAATTAACTTCTGTATTCCTAAATATTCGGTGCCTCCATCGATAAAAAAAATAGGGTGGCCCAGTATGATGGCCTTCTCGAACACTGAAACTTTTGTCCTAAACATGTGTGGATATGATCACTAGTTTGAGTGCTATTGCTCTGTAACACTTTATGTGCCTCGCCATGTATATGTGTGTGTGTTTATGCTAGCTGCCCGGCCGCAGCTTTGCCCACGTGGATTAATTTTTAAGAAAAAGCTATAACAATAGCTTATACAGTTAATGAGATTGAGATATTGACTACACGTCGTCCCTTATACTTGCAAGCACTGGCATCGAAGTGCGACAAGCCTCCGATACTGCAGGTACAACAATTATTAGCACTTCTACTGAACTGTTCTGATCTACTAAAGTGTTCATTATTGGTCAACCTACAGACTAACTAGCATTAATGATGGCATAAGTTCATGAAGAATAAACTATTTATTTCTTGAAACCTGGCAGAATGAAAGTTCTAAAAAAATGTACTTGTCTAAGTACTACAACCGACAAACTCGGGTACAATTATGACATGTACTATCGGGTACAACTATGACGTGTACTATCGGGTACAATTATGACGTGTACTATCGGGTACAATTATGACGTGTACTATCGGGTACAATTATGACGTGTACTATCGGGTACAACTATGACGTGTACTATCGGGTACAACTATGACGTGTACTATCGGGTACAACTATGACGTGTACTATCGGGTACAATTATGACGTGTACTATCGGGTACAATTATGACGTGTACTATCGGGTACAAATATGACGTGTACTATCGGGTACAACTATGACGTGTACTATCGGGTACAACTATGACGTGTACTATCGGGTACAATTATGACGTGTACTATCGGGTACAATTATGACGTGTACTATCGGGTACAACTATGACGTGTACTATCGGGTACAACTATGACGTGTACTATCGGGTACAAATATGTCGAGAATTAGAGCTGCAGCCTCAGGATTGATGCTGACAGTTACCCGGAGAGGCTTAATTCCTACAAACTAGCAAGATGTACCTGCTCCAGAAGTACTTCCGGAGTTGATTTCGTAAGGTTGCATGAAAGCCTGTCACAATAATTGCAGATGAAAGAAAATTGATCTTATGGCATATGTATCCATTGTCAAGGTAACAAAGGTAATGGATGTACGAATGGAAAAGTCTTACCTTTCAATGAATCTGACATATCGTTTGAAACTGGTGACTACATGTCTTCATTATCAACTGTTAAAAACTTGTTTTATGAAAGTATGACCGAAATTGAACAAGCGAATATCGCTGTAGTCGGAAATTTATTTATGAACCATGTTATTCTTTAGCATACAAGTACTTCACAAAACATGAAAAACAAGATTTATTGAGTTCTATCTATCTAGCGATATAGGCAACATGGGGATATTACGTTAAAACATATCAAGCCAGTAACTGTAGCTCGTGGGGTAGAGTGGAAATAAGTCAAAATGAGAATCTTAATAATAAACAAATGTTCTGCGATAAAATAAACGTAATCTTTGTAACTGTTTGCAAAAGTAACATTAACTAGTTTAACGGCATTGGTGAACAATCTTCAGTTTCGCACATAGTTAATTAAGTGCAATTACTTTATAACGACTTGTGGAATGAGACGGTGTATTAGAACAATTTTTAAGATAATTTGTATGTTTTCTTGCTTTGCATTTGTTGTCTAAACTATTTTTGGACTCAATGAACGATTAATGAATTATGTGCAAAAAATATATTTTTGGCCGCCAGTTGCTCAACATAGTGGCGGTTACAGAAGTCGGACCGACGGAAACTTTTAATGTGTTAAATATGGATGTTATACAGGGTGTATATTAATTCATGATACAACGCTTGAGGGCAGGTAGTACGAGCCAAAACAAGCACTTTTTAACTATAAACCCGTAGGCGGAAATGTACCGTCTTCGTAGGGGAGCGCAATGAAAACTCAGCGTAGGCAACCCCGCTGTGCATTACACTGATCTGTCGAAGGTATTTGAAGCCCCCATCCTCTAC
>PNEQ01096829.1:0-15578 GCA_003012365.1 Medauroidea extradentata | reverse complement strand
CGACGATAGCCAATTGTGTTTCAAAGATAAAGACGATTCATTAAAAACACATTTTGCCCCTTTTTACTGCCTGGGGGTCGAATTTCAAAAAAACCTAAAACTACTTTTTGGGTATTTACGTAAGCAATATTTTGAAGTGAATATCAACTCTCTATCCCGAAAGGTTCGATAGATATCGATAGTTGATTGGAAACACATTCATCGTCTTTTCAGCCCCTTAAAAGTTGAACTTCGAAAAATCCTTAAATTGGCTAATATGCATTTTTACAAGTGTCCTATTAAAGTAAAAATCACGATGATAGGCCGTCGGGTTCGAGCTCTATCGACGTTTCTTCGGAAACACATTTCACCCCTTTTCACCCCCTTAGTGGTCGAATTTCGAAAAATCCCTTCTTAGTGCTCGCCTACGACCTGAAGGGAACCCCCACAAAAAATTTCACGATTCTAGATCCAGTGGTTTGGGCTGCAGTTTGATATGTCAGTCAGTCAGTCAGTCAGTCAGTCAATCAGTCACCTTTCATTTTTATATATATATAGATGGTTAAATGTAGTAGGTATAGTAGGTAACCATAGAAATAACAGGCCTAAATAACTACGCTATGCTCTATGACTAAGAATCTGAACTACGATTTTCCTTTCGAAAGCTTTCGTTTACAAAATATTCATCACATTGCGTGTCATTAATGTGGAAGTTTAATAACATTTTCGTTTAACAGCAATTTTTTGTATAATCCTAGCGTTTTGTATTATTAATTTACTAATGCTGGCAATTGTTATAGTAAAACGGAAATAAGTAATTGTAATTTTATCTTATTTCCAAGCCAAGTGCACGAGAAGTGGTATTTGTGACTTACAGTTTTCAGTAAAAAATACTTTCCTTTCAGACAGTCAACGGACAAACGATGGATGGGTGTGGTGAATTCAGCCTCGAAAATGTTTGTTGTTAATGGTATATTTCAGAAATATGTGTCTAAATAAGAAATGTAGTTCAGAAAATTCTAAGTCTAATTGTTGCTTTTACATAAAAGACGTGGGCTAGAGTTATCGAACGCTGTCGTTTGGAAAGACGTAAGTAATTATTCATGTTATTAATGAGGAAGCCAGGGAGGCACAAAAGAAAATCCAAAAAGTTTTATCTCAATTTTTTCCCCTGAATTCCACGCCGATTAACTCGTCATTCTCTCATCATGAGCGACGGTTTGTATAGGTGGTTTGGGATTAAGTGAGCAATTCAAAAAGCCCTGCTAAAAGTTCTATTTTCATCTTTCCGCTCGTAACGTCTAACGACGGGAAGTATCTAACTTATCTGGACACGTCACTTGCCGTTTGCGCGTGTGAGATGAATTGTGCTGTTGGTATGGATCTATACAGTTTAGGCCAAATAAAAAAAGTTTATTAATTTATATAAAATACAGTTATGTTGGTTTCGGTTGTTTTGTTTCTGTACTGCATTTAAATAGGAAATTCCACGGAAATTATATTGCATAATTTCGCTACCAACCATATAAGAAGTAAGACAATTATAGTGAATGTTGAATTATAAGCAGTAACGGCTAGTGATATTTTACAAAGATTAAATTTTTAGTGCTCACTTTATCGCCAATGACCTTTACATGGATTGCAGAGGAAGGAAATATACAAACGGTGCTATACGCAGAGTATATATTTGCAACCAATATATTCCGTGCAGGTTGCATGACTTGGAAAATTCTCTACAAACTAGACTTTCTGAACTGATAGCAACAGTAAACACCAAATACCAATCCGTTTTCTACTGTTTTACACACACTTATGCAAACTATGCCAACATATCACTCAATCATAAAAACCTTAAGAGGAGTCCTCGACTGGCGCATAGACGGCTTTGCAGCGTGTCACGCGCAATCTTGAAAGGAATACACACTTGAAACTACGCTTTTAAAATTTAAAAATCCAGCATGCTTGTTAGAAACATGATTTTTTAGCTTCTCAAAATTGCTAAAAACGGCTCTCTTTAACAGCTGTAAAACCGAAAATATCTCCTGAATTCGTAAACAAGAGGAATGTGTCAGCCTCTTGTTCATACTATCGAAAAATAAAATTTTAGTGTTGGCGCTTAGAGTCTCAAAGGGAAAAGACTACACTGAAAATCCTGCACACCAATTTGTTATATATCGTCCGCATGGCCGAGGGGTCAGACCTCTCGCCTCCCACTAAGGCCATTCTCCGGGTTCGATTCCCGGCGGGGTAGGTCCCCGGATTTTTGCGCGTGGGAATCGTGTCGGACGATGCCGCCGGTCGGCGGGTACTCTCGGGGATCTCCCGTTTCCCCCGCTCATTCATTCCGGCGCTGCTCCATCCTCACATCATGTCACCCCTCACCAGCGCTAAAGACGATGTTAAGCTCTAATCAAAATCTCTCACTCACCAGTTTATTGCACTGTGAATAGATGCGATATGTTTTTTCTTCGAGCGTGGTACTTTGGCTCTTATCGCTCTGCTGTTACCACGCGTCAAACCAGGAAATACAAAACCGGTAAAGACTACTATTAAGTATAACGTAGGCTGCATTAAGGGTTTTGTCTACTACACTTTGTCACAAAAACTGGCCGATATATATATATATATATATATATATATATATATATATATATATATATATATATATATATATATAATGTTCAGAAACGGCCTTACAATACGCATACCACGCGAAACTTGAGCTCAGACACAGAGACGAAAATGTTTTACGATGTCATTTTACGTGCACAATGTGGCAACGTAGGAAGGCCATAGTCCCGTCTTACTCTTCACATATATCTTACTACCGCATTTCTAACCCATCCCGAGCAGTCCAAACGTGATACTACAGTACTCGACTTAACATACGTAAAATAATACCTATGCGTGGACCGCGAGGGAGTTTTCTCCATGCTGTGTTGCCACATCGTGCGCGGAAAATGTCCAGCATTTCGCCACTACTAACATTACGTCTCCAATCTAAGCCAGGATTCGCGTGGCGTGCCTATACAGCCGTTTCTGGACATTCTGTATGTCTGCGTGTACATAGTCTACATACACATAACTCTCGGAATAAGAGGATAATACACGACATTTATTTAGGTTTATTACCATACTGAGAAATTTTTGTAAGTTACATGTTAAGTTATTAATGCAGCAATTGTAACTTAAAATACACATTTCACAAACATTTTGAGAGAGTAAATTTTTTTGAATAGATGTTACGTAAACTATTTTTCTGTTTGAAAATAATGTGAGTGTGAGAGATTCTGGTCAGCGCTTAACATCAAGGTATTTAGCATTGGTGAAGCATGACATGAGGTAAATATGAAGCAGTAATGGGCGGGGAAAACGGGAGATCCCCGAGAAAATCCGCCGACCAGCGGCATCGTTCGGCACGATTCCCACATGCGAAAATCCTGGGACCGACCCCGCCGAGAATCGAACCCGGATTGCCTTGGTGAGAGGCGAGAGGTCTGACCTCTCAGCCACCGCGGCCCCTTGAAAGTAATGAAAAAGGTATTCGTTTGGACGTAATTTTTGTAATTTTGTTTAAACTTAACGCCCTTTATGGCTGCGAACTTGCTAGGCGGACCCCTGATGCAATGCGGAGGTTAAGAGTATCTAGTTTGTCTCTCTACGTCCTGTTTTACGTGTCTCGTGAGTTTTTTTTTTTTTAAATCGTGACTTGGGTGGTCTGCCCACTACTGTTTAATTCAGATATCGATCTGCAAGTTCTCCTGTATGAAAACACAAAATATAATATTTTTAGTGTCAAATAACTACTAAAATTTGAAACCAAAATTTAAAAATTCAAAAATTTTTAAAATACGGAAATATTTTATTTGGTGGTTTTATACAGTATATTAAACCTCATAGCCTACAACATCGTTATTCAGTGTGACTTACTTCATATCGATAAGTCAGTTGGTTTTAGTGTCGTTTAAAACCGTGGCACACAACATTATGCTTAGATAAACTGTTATGCAAAAACTGCGATAGATAAAATTTTTCATAACAGCATAACTTAGTCACAACGTATGTCTATATATATTGTACAAAAAAATAAAAAAAACATTAATAATGAGTATATTTGAGTTTAAGTTTATAATTCTCTCTTTCACTCCAAAAATTTACTTTAGAAACATTTCCTGCGTTACGTGCATCTTATATAAGCAGTTCGCAGAAAAGTGAGTTCTTTTAAAGGCTTTGTTGCCTAAGGTAAAATTAGTTTTAATATGTAATATATTGTGAGCTCAGAATTTAACTTGTGTGTATGCTGCGATATATAAACTTTGATTGTTACTTACATTGATTTGTTTATGTTAAAAAGTGGCATAGAAATGTACATTAACTCAAAGTAAAGATGTAACTAGTGTATCTAAAGCTCTACCTTACCCCGGACCACATATAGCCTACTTATTTTTGGCTCCATTATTACGGAGGTTTTACGCTCTCCTGAAATAGATTGCACACGCAACCAAAGAAATTCTATGATATCTTGGTGAGGGAATAGATCAATATTTTAGGCCAAATTATTGGCTTTCTACGTAGTGCGATGCAAAATTCAAATAAATTGTTTTCAAAACTAGCAGGTATGCTCTCGATTCGCATGTATTAACCTAGATATATTTTTCGTAGGCGAGGATTTAAAAGCAAATAAATTCATAACATCATATGAAAATGGATGGGGGGGAAAAAAAACGTCTTTGTAGCACAGATGACTATAAACGGTTTGCAGGTCACGCGTTTAAATGAAAGGGAATTTATTCACACCAGCGATTCACACACGATGGTGAGAGAGGAAAAAATGAAAGCTGGTGCATGTGGTTAATGGGCCCCGAGCAATAAACTATAATCGTTTGGCCGACGAGAGGCAGAGTCGAGTGGGACTGAATGCGCTTTCAAGTGTCGTCGACGAGCGGGTAACTAGACAGTGTGTTGTACGTGGTCCCCTCTACCCAGGCCAGCTGGTTTCATATTCTCGCTGGTAAATAACGCTTGGAGAGAGGGTAGTTTACTAGCGTGTCGCCAGTAGCAGCTTCCCCCCCCCCTTCCTTCCCAACCGCAGCGCAGCCATCGGGTTTGAAGCGGTCAGCGGCCGAGCGGGTCATCCATCAACCGGCTCGCGAGCCACGTTATTGATGCGACGGACAAACCACCCTCTGCCTGCCCATACTCCTGTCGACGGGGGTTGGAGGTTGGGGGGAGGGGGTGTCTGTATCAATCACACCGACCCGCTGGTTGGTGGTGACGTGGACATGGTCTCCAGGTGGCACCCATGACACACTCTTCATCGGCAGACCTCCCACACACCCCTCTAGTCGATGAATGGGACGTCCTTCCACGGTCGCAAAACCTCCCCCATTTTACGACAGGTAGTCGCGGGGGACTCTCATAATACATCGTCCCTACATTTCTGTTCACCAGCCACTCGACTGCAACAGTGTATGTCGTACAGGTTTTTGAAAAAAAAAATTGGCGTGTCGCGTTGGTGGCACTGGACGCTCCGGTTACATCACTGGAGTGTCGGGTCCAGGCGGAGATTTTTTTTGCACGCTTACATTAAAGGATTGTGCCATCAGAACGCGGGAACGCGTGGCTGCTAAGCGGCGCATTCCGTTACTGCTGGAAAGAACTAATATCAAAACTGACGCAATCACATTAGTAATCTGCAAATATTTTCACTCTTCTTAAGTGATTTGCTAGTTACAGTACGACTGGCAGTGATGAGCACGTACATTACCTTGTCTGCTACGACCTAAATATAACCTTCAGTTAGAAGTGCTTGCATCAATCCTTTTTTACACCTTGAAATCCACAGCAAATGGTTGTGGAGGAAATATAAAATAATGAACTATGGTCGCGAATGTCATACGCAATACAATGTAAAACATTTTGGGAATACAAATCAACATTGTACGAGGCTTATACCACACACATGCGGAATTTATTCACGAACCGAGCATTTATTTCCGTGCAGGGTTCCTGGAAATGATCTATATTTATCTCAATGATCAGTAATACCCAAACAGTTGGTCTAAAGAAGCCGACATCCATTATTTATTTTTTTATATTTTTCTTGCGATTTTTTTGGGAAAAAACTTTGAAAAACATTCGATTAATGTTTAATGTTATTTGTCCATCCTCAAGTAAATATACTGTTATGTAACAGCATGAACTTAAATTCTTTTAAAAAAATTGTTTTTTTGACGGGCATAATCACTGGAGCTCTGGAGGATATGCAGTTCGAGGAGAATCGTACGTTGGCGCGAGATTCAGTTCATGAAAAATTCTAGTTTATTTTTCGGCACAAGCTAGAATTCCAACAACTTTAAACTAATGTAACTTTCTCAAATGGCTCTTGACATATTTGACACTTCTTGGATAGCGCTGAACCTTAATAAATATCAAGGTAAATGCAGACCCAAAGGTGTGGTATCATTGTATAGTGTGTGTATAGGACTGAGAAGTCTAGGTTGCTACCAGATTAATACCTGAAATATTAGTGCCTCTATAGATTATACAATTCATAAAGTAAAATTTAACTGTACCGCCCTGAAAAAAAGTCAATGCATAAAAATAATTATACTATTAACAAGTTACAGAACAAATACTTGAATAATTTCTTCTGTTGATATCGCGGAAAGGATTGAAGGTATACTGTCAGCTAAATTAAGCTTCGACAGTAATTATCAACTTGCGACGTGACGTATTTTGTGAGAGTTCAGTATTATTTACTGATTGTGGGAAGTAAAGTATGTTGCTTACCTAGTTTCTGTCTGGGTCACCCTAAAAAAAAAAATATTTTAAAAATCTTGCAGACCGAAAGTAATAGTAGTGTATGCCAGTGAGTGATTATTAGCATTTATATATTTTTGATAAAAATATTAATCTGTAACTATAGACAAAATGTTCATTATTTATTTCGAAATATTTTTATAGGTATCTCTCGATTGTTTTACAATCAACTTATATTCCCACACATTTGTATCTTAGATAGAACTCACTATTGTCCTCTATCTTAAGTAGTCTAGTCATCAGATTTTTTTCTTTCTCTTACCGTGACGCTTACTGACTCTGTAGTTAAATGTAGTTTAGTTATGTAGTTAAATGAATACTTGAAACAATAATTTTAATTTTTTGGGGTATTTTACAGGCTCTTGAAAATATTTACAGCATTGAACAAAGCTACATCTCGCTGGTTTTTAGTCCTACCCTTGACTGATGGCGTATGAAGTGTTCACTTAATATATACTTGAATGATGACGTATGCAGTGTTTACATAGAACATACTTGAATAATTACGTATGCAGGATTTACTTAGTAGGGCTAAGGTTAATTCTTCTACATGTTAGAAAGATCAATGTTATAAGTTTGGCACAGGGAAATTTCTGCCGCTCGAGCGCTGGTATTGGTATTGCGCCAAACTGACCAATCACAGAGCTTTCCTGAATTTTAACTTACAATAAGTTGATAATTTAAAACGCAAAATTGGTTTCTTTTCACTTTAAAATTAAATTTAATGACATCTATAATTTCCAAGTTTATTTAAATTTCATTTTACTACAGTTTCGTATTTATCTGGTACATTAGCGATTGAAGCGAAACTAGTGGCAGAAATTTTCCCTGTGCCAAGTTCTGTCATAAAAAAACGTATTTTCTTTCTAACCTGTAGTAGAATTAACCTAAGTAGGGCCTACATATTTAACTGATGACTTATGCAGTGTTTTCTTAGTATATTTGTGGATTTTGACTTGTTTTTTACCTTTGATACAACTAGCATTATTAAATAATAAATACTAAACAGCAATAAATTAATTAACATAAGACTAAACAACCATATTTCCCTACTGTTACACGCGGTACGTGTGTTTTGTTGACGTCCGCGTTCACACGTATATGTCTTCAAGCAACACGTTATCCTACGAAATTGAATAACTCGTGTAAAATTTTGCTTCCTTCCGGTACCGGGAATCGAACCCGAGCCTCCTGGGTGAGAGCCAGGTATCCTAGCCACTAGACCATACCGGATTATGCTGTTCATGTTTCAAGTTGTTCAATACTTGTTTTTCTTTTCTTTTCCCATAAAGAACGCTCTGCGCTGAAAAGTTAACATTGAAAACTAATGTGTCAATATTTCCTTTACAGGATCGCTTAGCTGCCTAATTTACAACGAAACAGTGCCGTAATTATTTATGTATCCCATATCACGTAAAAACTTGTGATTTATTTTCGAAAATAGTTGCCAGAGGAGACTTTGCATTTTTTTTTTTTTTTTTTTTTTTTTTTTTACATTTAACGTGTATTATTACAGCTTTCAGCGCACCAAATGTAAGCGAAATTGATTAACCCGAATGGAATGAATATTACAATTTAAAATGTTTACATAGTTATTATTTTGGAAATATGTGTCTTATAAATTGAAATCATATGTGTTTGTTAAATTACTGCAGATTCTACCTTGTATGTTTTGTTACCTTAGAGCGGTGACTTATTTTTGTTCTTCTAAAATGGTGAACAGATAACGTTACATCCTACGTAATTAAATTTTAAGATAACTGTCTATCAAAATATAATCTTTATTTCAAATCGGTCAGTTAATTTTTGAACGCCGGCGTAAAATGTATATTTATTCATGTTGTGTTAGCTTCCAAACTGGCGTGTCTGCGACAAGAAAACAACCTTAACTCATATCCTGAGTAATGAATGGTCACATATGATTTGATTTTGATTGTTAGTAAAACATACTGTATAAAATGAGAATATAATGATTTTGTGCTATCTCAATAGTTCAGTGTTTAGATGATGAACTGTCAGAATATAACACACATAATTCGGTCAGACAGTTCCCAAGATATGACGTAGGACCTTAAATTCTCCACTGATCGCCATTTTGGAAATAAACACCCAACATGTTCGGAAATTATAAACGTCAACAGTTTTTTTATGGAATTCTGTTCACGGTTTGAAAAGTCTTTGGTAAAAAACACACACAGACAAAACGCACTCAGGAAATTGATCGTGTAACCCTATGTTCCTTCGGATATTTTTTAAACATAAAATATAGATTTTAACTGAAAATCGCATCGCATGGGTTTTATAAAAAAAAGTAATAATTAACAAGTTATTTTTCTTCCAATGCCATAGTAAAAACGTTGTAATCATCAGGGCCATTGATTTTTGGTGAAAATAATTGTATCAACTTGTTTTAGTGTCATATGTGCACATCTGCATCTGTGCTTCATGGTTATTGGTAATGTCTCTTTGTGCAGAGGCGTTGCTAATTTGACGGTTCCAATGAGAATAAGGTTACTGCGACGATGCACGTCTGTGATTTGAGCAGCTGCGGTTGGCGTTGACGCAGTGGCTAGATCACTCGCCTCCCAACAAGGCGATCCGAGTTCCGTTCCTGGCGGGGTCCGCTGATCGATAGGTTTTCTCGGGGATCTCCTTTTCTCCCGTTTTTCATTCCGGCGCTGCTCCATACTCTTCACGAGCGCTAAAGACCTAGACGTTAAGAGTTAGTGGCCCTGGCGCGCGAGCCATGTTGTAGCGTGGTATGGAAAGTATGTTTTCTTGTATAACTATCGAAAATGTTTCCAATACGTTTATCTACGAAAAGAAGGCATGCTTCAAACTATGTCCGTATGGTTTTAAAAATACCGTCCGCTAATTACATTCCTGGTTTAAAGGCTCTTCAAATGCACTAAAAATTACTTTTTCACGTTGCTCTAGCTGAGAAAACATAAACCGTATTCGTAAAAAAAAAATCATAGGAACCTGCATTGGACTGTACCACACACTTTCCACCAATAAAATAACGTGGACATCGCTTGATGTCCCGTTGAAAAACACATTCTACTAAAACACTGCGCGCTAGTTTAGTACTGTGCGCCTAGAGGCGATGAGGAGTTCGACGGACATGTTGTATTCGACTTATCGCCTTCCCCGTTTCCGTGCCTCAAACGTAAAAAAAAAAAAAAAAAGTAGCGTCTACTAACTCTTAAGTGATGAACAAGATCTCTTCGATGATCTCTTCAATAACTTCCAGCCCGTAATCAATATGCACGTATTTGTACAAATTAAAGCGACGTGATTCCTTACACTTTCATCAACATAAAAATCATATCGTTACTATATTATATCTCAAATTTTAAGTGGTTTTATTAAGTTATACACACATATTCAGCCATGCATACATACATAGCCTATATACATTAATACACGAGCTTGACCTTATAAGGAACACGAAGAACTATTTTTTCATTGGTTGTCATATTGTATTACTTTGTATTATTTTATGTTTACATTGTATTGTATTACGATATGTATAAATTTTACTGTATTGTATAATGTTATGTAACAATAGGATACATTTTTTGTTATTATATTTCATTGTGTATGTTCTTCAATAAGGTAGTATTTCTTTTTATTTAATTATATTTACTTCTTCCGTGCTATATAACCAGGATAAGATCAATATATCCGTACCTTGTAGGCATAAGATCTGCCACAAAACCAAATTTTTCAGGAGAGCAGTTTGAAGAGTGTGATTCACTAGTGAATTCAGCTATTTGATATCCAAAATTGTGGGTTTTTAACAAGATACAGATGTGTTGTATGCCACCAGAAAGTACTTAAAACTGTGGTAATGTTTATGTTAAAAAGTGCATTTTGAGAGCATGTGGACGTAGTGACTTATGTCTCCGAGGTACAGATATAATACTTACCGGTAGTTAACTGACATTTCAGTATGAGGCTATGTCATAATCAACTCAATGATAGCTTATTACTACGAGCAGTGGCAGTAGCCTGTATAAGCACATTGTAAGCTCTGCACTAGTATGTTATTCAATGTGTGTACCAACGCTGGGTCAGCTCGGAGAGTGACACTCAACGGACACACGCACCACACTCTACTTGCTATCTACGTGAAAGTGTACATTACCTAGGCAACATTGCGTGCCGGTGACTCGGCTTGCCGGCAGTTTTCAACTACTTTGAAAATGATACGTCGCACTTTCACGTAGAGTAAGTAATAAGCCAACGTCCTCTTCACCTCTGCAATCCCACCTACTCCAACCTGACAAGTTTTGTTGCAATTATTTCGCTAGTATTATTTTATTTAAGTCTTAAGTATTACCGTAAACCGGGGTTACTTTGACTCTTTAACATATTAGTTTTTGGTTTTTCTGGTAAATAAACAGATAATCTGAGCCGAGTATTTTTAATAATTCCTTTTATCCTTATAGCTAATGCTTGAAACTTTCGTCAATAAATAACATGAAAACCAAAATTTTTTCTTGTCAAAGTTATCCTGCTAAGTCAAAGTACGGTTTACGGTACATGGCGAAATTAAGGCGTACGCATTTTCTTACATTTAACCATGGTAATTATACATCATAAAGTTATTAATAAATTAAACATATCAATATTGGCAAACTGATGAAATTTGCGTTTACAAATGCAACTATGTCTATTTTTAGAAAATTGATTGCTTTAACAAAAAAAATCAATTTTATATAAAATAAGACAAAAGAGAGGAAAATTAATTACTTAAATTCTAATATCATATGATCTAGTACGTGATTAATGGCGGAATCTCTTTCCCCGGATAGTAGAGCACTTCAAAGAGAATTCGGTTACGTATAAAGGTGGGCGTTGTTGGTTGATCGGCTAGTGCTCTCGTCTCCCTTCAAGGGATTTCCGGGTTCGATTCCCGGTCTCCCGGCTGGGAATCGTGCCGGACGATACCGTTGATCAACGAGTTTCCCCTGGGTTATCCTATTTCCCCCCTTACCCTATATTTCGTCACTGCTCGTAACCCCCTTCACTAATGCTGAACACCTCGCTGTAAATAGCAGTGACACTGAGCATATACAATGATAATTGTAAATTCAATTCCATACATTAAAAATAAAGCGAGGGTTTTTCTTTCATACTAATCCACGCTCACTCACACATTTCTACACAGCACGTCTTTAAGGGGGAGTGTTGGACAATTTTATCGTATTTTCAGTTTCTGAGCCATAATATTTATTCAAATTATATTATCAAAATTTTCTCTCTGACAAAGAATAGGATATATTCATGGTAAACTGCTTGACGTAACAATAACAGAATATTTCCTTAATTTTTCATGCAGAATCATCGCATGATAATTATAGGTAAACTTTCAAGAATTATCTTGTAATAATTCTGCATGACAAATTAATAAAATATTCCATTGTTATTTATGTCAAGCAGTTTACCAAGAATATAACCTATGCTATGTCGAAGAGAACATTTCGATAATACAATTGGAATAAATGTTATGGCTCAAGAACTTAAAATAGAATAAAATTTTCTATCACTCCCCTTAAGGGGGTCGCAGAGATGCGTGCAGAGCTTCGGCCGGTACAAGAATTTTCGAAAACTCTTCAAAGCACATTAGTGATACTTGCTTAGGAATAGAACTCAAAGTGCATTACACGTATGTAAACCCATTCTATTCACCACTATTAAAGCATATTTTCTAGCGGCCAAAAATGACGAAAATAGGTGTTTTCGCGACATTTTTCAGGCATGAAAATCTTGGCGCAGAATCTTGTAAAAGGTATAGGAGTGTACAGTACAACTTTAACTTAAATATTACGTCATAAAAGATCAAGGTCACCACTGAATTCATCATAGAAGGAGTTGTTGGCGATAAGACTGCACGCTAGTTCAGTGACTTGTCCTTAGAGGCTAGGGTAAAGCATGATGCTAGGGTTGTGTCGTCCTTACTGCTTCTGCATTTCCAGACCTCGAACGCGCATGATACGCCCTCCCAGGTTGTCATCTTAACATTATGTAAAATTTTTGCTGATATTTACTTATATAATTTTTTAGTTAGGCAAGAGAGATGGGACAACACTGAAAATGGACGATGGACTTATGAACTTGTACCAAACGCCAGAAATTGAATGGCAAGGTAGTTTATATTATAACAACGTCTCATTATAGTACTCAATTGGCTACTGGTCATGGCAATTTGAAGGTAAAACTATACGAGCAAAAGCTACAGACGTCACCACCCTCTCAAGTCTGTGGTGTTGATGACACCATTGAACACGTTATAAATGATTGTCAAAAGATTCAAGATATTAAAGCTTGGCTTGACGATAGGGGTGAGAGTGAAGGCTTTCAATTAAACATGGGAAATATCGTGCATTAAGAAATATACCACAAGATATGGCGGACGGATGGAAGGAGCGCTGACCTTCGGGCCATAAAGCCTGGTATGTTCTTCGCCTCACACCTATATCCAGTGAAATCATTGCGTGTCTTACAAGTTACATGGCGAAGCGTTAATGACGTGCATATCAAAACAGAATTGGGAAAATTTCGCAGGTTTAAACTCACTGTTGCTTTTGTTGTCAGCTTGGAGCTGCCCAGTATTAAACTCTAGAATATTTGCTATAATATTTTTCACAATGAGAATTCACACGTACCGGATAGCAATAACTAATTAACATACTTGTTATACCCCCTAGTTGTTCTCTTTAGAACTGCGGACTTTAAGTGCTATTGCTACAATTCTGACGTACACTCTAAATTGAAATAAGTGATAATTTACAGATTTACCAGTGGTTTTCACACATTCCTTTGATGAAGCAGTTGCAACTAATTGAATATGTGAAAAACAACTGGCAAATTTGTGAATATTCCTTAATTCCGATGTACAGTACCAACATCACCAAAGCGAATCCGTTAATTTTCAGTCATTTTCCAATGGTTTTCATTGATTCAATTGTTAAAACAGCTATATCCGAAGTGTGTGAAAACCACGGGAAAATCTGTGAATATTCACTCATTGAAATATAGTGTACCTTAGTATTTTTACCAAGATTTTCTAAACGAAGAAAGCTATCCGTAGTCGGGCTTATATCCTTAGTCAAATTTGTAAATTATAACAAGTGGATATTAACTGTAGAAAATTAATTAAGAACAGATTTTCAGTGCCCGCCAAAACCGCGGTCATCGTTTTAATTTTAATTACGAGAAGTTATTATTTTTTAAAACAACGTAAATTTTAATTTCCCTCGACTAATGTTGAAATATTCGTTACATGACGTGCAATGAAGCTGGTCTGGCGATTCACAAGTGTTTATCGGCGATTATAAATTTTACCCATATTCGATTAAAATCTGGAATGAGATATCAACACGAGATAACCTGTATCTCCTTGTTCGTCACGTAATTTTTTTTTGTTGTTTATCTATGGTTTTCTCTTTATCCTACCTTCTTCTTTTATGTGCCTCCCACTCATATCTTCCTCTCCCCCTCTCTTTCCTCCCTCCTTCGCCTCCTCATCCCCCCTCCGCGGCCCCTCTCATCCTGATGTGAGGGCGCGATACAAAAGCCTTGTATATAAGTTATCATGTCAGGGCCCCCGCGCCAGAAATTTACTGGCTCTAATTGCAGGGTTAGCGATATTTAATTACAGATGCGGGCCAGACTCTCTGCCCTGCGTCAGGGCTAAAGACGTACGGCCCGGTCGTGAAGCGTATAGACACTATGCCCTATATCCTAGTGTGCGCTACCCCGTGATACAGCGACGCCGTCAAAAATACACCCTAAATAAGCTTAGCAGGTCTTGCAAAAACAAAACCAAAATAAATTTAATATTGATAGCAGCATTCTAAATTGTTTCGTTATAGAAATGTTTACTCTGTTAAGGGTGCTCAAGCGGAGAAAACTGTAATTTCATATTTGTGTGAAATTGTATATGTTCTGTAGACGTGCCTTAGGAGTACTTTCACTCCTACAAACAATAAAACATTTAGCTCTGCCACTTTTCCCATAATGGCATTTCAAAGACAAAATTTGCATGTTCTTACATCACACACCCCCGAAAAAAAAAATCGAAACGAAGTGAAATCGCAGTGAAATTACTTGTCACATGCTAAGAACTGAAGCACATAAAAACCCACTACAAAATACTATTTATTAAAAAAACTAAAAGTAATAAATAATTGCAAAATTTAAATTTTCTTTAAATAAAAAAGATTTTGTAATTAGTGAGTTTTTATATATATTGTAACATAGCATTTTCGCTAAGTCACTGCATTGGTAAAATTAATGTTAATATTGTTTTCTTTTAATTCTTAATACGTGTAAATTTGTTTGCTTTGATCTGAAAACCCGTATTCTAGGTGAAATATTGGCATATAGTGTATGTTTTGTCTTTGGTGACGTAAATGTGAAATTTTATTTATATTTTATATTTGTGACTGCTTCCACAACGTTTTGTAAGTAAAATCCGTATGTGTTTTGGACAGTAACTAACTGAATATCGAGAAAATTGTATACCTAGAAAGTGGTGTAGGTGTGCTATGCTGGGAACAACGAAAGGAGGAGGACTATGGACAGAACGTTTTGGCTTTTAAAAGGGTAATGATGGAGATTCAGACGCTTTGGTACGGTGAAAAGAAATGCAGTATTTTAAACTGAATTACCTACTTCTGGTAAAATCTGTCTACGTTCTTCAAGTAAGTATTCTGCCCTTGGTATTTGTGGAACTTCGTACCAGGTGCACGCGCTGTATTTAAACT
>PNEQ01096828.1:0-15599 GCA_003012365.1 Medauroidea extradentata | reverse complement strand
GTGGTCAATTTGAAACCAAACAAGCCAGGAAAATAATCAAATGACTCTACTTTAAAATTCCT
Organism: Medauroidea extradentata; assembly: GCA_003012365.1. Lineage (NCBI taxonomy): Eukaryota > Metazoa > Arthropoda > Insecta > Phasmatodea > Phasmatidae > Medauroidea > Medauroidea extradentata. The sequence goes on along the minus strand of PNEQ01096828.1, from coordinate 15,537 downwards.
TGACTATATTTATATTGAATTTTGAAAAGGTGAATTTAAATTAACATGTCACCAATTACTAGGTTATTGAATTCTGTTGCATCACACCGGACACCTGACAAACTCACCCTGAAAATGGCATATAGCCTGTTAAGAAAAATTTACATAATATAAATTTAAATAAAAAATAAAAACACCTTTTAAAGATTTAACCAAGATGGGGAAGTGGCTGAACACTTCACAACTTAATAAACCCGCCTTGGAATCCGCGCTGATTCTTCACACATACCTGGCCCGCTGTAGTAGGCTATTTGTCTTCCTACCTGGACTCGTCGCCCTCAACTCCCGGGAGAGAAAGCAAACTTAAAAGAAGAGAGAGCAAATTAAAGAAAAAGTTCCACCACTCATTGCACCAACATGCATGGCGCCTATTCCGGCTACTAACCACGCAAACAGAAAGTTCTTAGGCCTATACGGCCACCTCTCTGCAACCATACTACCGCACACCCACACACACCCATCCTGCTCCAATGCCCAACAACAAGTAAATATGTCTGGCGCGCGACGCTCTCTCTCCCTGTTGCGCCTCTAGCGGCCACCCAGCGCACTAAACGAGAGAAAAAAATGTAATAATTAAAATTACGTTAAATAAACAACCAAAACAAGATTACGCCAATGAATTACACTTGAAATTAAAATGGAGCTTTACAAAAACATAATATTGCCTTAAAACAAAACAAATCTTAAATAAGTTTAAATTCAGTTCTCTTATTGGCCAACACCGGCCCGCGCAATCCACCACTGTCTCTCTCACACACGCCAACGGCCGTGCCCGAGTGCTAAATTAACGGTAAAATAAACAGGAAAAAAACGGTAAAATGCAAAGTTCTGGTATGCCAGGAACTGGGAAAGCACACCTGTGCTGAACAACTCAACAAATCACCCAGCCTGAAGACCAAACACATTGTTGTTGAGAAAGAACCAAAATTCTCCAAAATATAAAGTTTCAAACCACAAAAAACTCAACCTAAACAAAATAGGATGAATATAAACTGATAGTGTACAAACCAAATGCAACACTTATGACTAGGGCCACGATTTTGTCGCGAAAAGAATTTTGCCCCACTTTGTTTCAGTGACTCATGGTCACATCGGCAGTTCTGTTTCAAGGTTATTGGCAGCGTGTCTTTGTTCAGACACGTTTCTCATTTGACTGCACCAATCACAATAAAATTATTGAGTCTGTACGTCTATGATTTACCAAGGCAAGTGGGAGTATAATCATCCAACCACAGACGATGTAGCAGAGCTGCAGGTGTGCACATGACGCATCGAAACCAAATGTTGCAAAAATCTTTTCGCCATAAAATCGTGGCTCTACTTATGACCCTTGCAACAATACATGAAATGAAAGACCTGCTATACAAAAATAAAAAGAAAAAACACAAACAAACAAAAACTTAGTCCTAAGTGGTGGGTGGACCGTCTCACACTAGAAACCACCACCTGCGGTGTTAACTGGTGTAAAGGCTATTTTGGTAAAACATATTTGTTGATGCTTGGCACAATTTTGTTTCAGGAAATGAAAATGAAGTGTGGTGACATTTGTACCAGTGTGTCTTGATAAGGGAGAGTTTGGAGATGGCGGCTGCTGCCCTGAAACCGTCCATGTTCTGTTAAGAAATCGAGATTGAGCAGTGGAGGAGTTACATCTCATCAACTGCTTCTGTCATCAAGCACACAGCTTCAAAAAAGATATTTATGAAATTTTTAATGTTGTACACCACACATTGTACATAAAACAGAAAAACTTTATTAATGTATGGGTAATGGCCAATAGTTGTACCGTTCGAGTCGGATAAAAGTGTTTGAGTTCCCTTTGGTGTTAGCTCGTGATCCGCAGGCACCAGTACGAGTAAATAATGATGCTGTGACATTTGTTAAATGTATTAATGGAATTGTTAATGAGAATTTATTTTATTTTATACTGAGATAGGTCGAGGGTGGCTTGTGAGGTCGCAAGCTTTCATGAGCGGTAGGTAGTGTCAAAACGCTAATTTTCGGACAATTTTTTTTTTCTTTTCATCCATACTCGAAATAGATGGTAATGTTATTTTCGATTATAATTTTAAAGACTATTCAGTCCTTGGGAAGTCTTTGCTTTACATTTAGAATCGTGGAAATCTAGAGTGTTCTCAGACAGTCTCTTAGGTAGAGTTTTTGTTGTTCACTGTTACTGGTAGCCTGCAGAGTTTGTTGCCACTGCAGTGCTAGTGAATTCCTTTGAGGGCAGTGTCCCTGCAGTGTGTGTAGGCCGATGGCCTTGTATTAGGTTGTAGGTAAGTGGGGGGTGAGGTGATGGATGTTTCAGTGTCGCCGGGCAGTCGTGTGCTGTGGGTCCTTCTGGTACCTTCGGCATGTGGCGGCCTTCTGGGGGCACTGGACGGCTGTCAACACTTCCCCGCTCCCCTGTCCCACATTACCAGCTGTTGTAGGGCAGGCGCATGGGCAATAAGTGCACTACAGCATATTTCTGTTGTTCTGCTCTCGGACAGTCCCCCCCGCCCGTGGTGTCAAACGTCGCTGACGAGCGAATGCCCTGTGGGACAGAGAGGATAGATGTTGCGCCGATCTCTGGAATGGTTGCTGCTAACCATTCCAGGAAGGTAAATCATGGAAGGTTCTCGATGGTGCAACCAGTAGTTATAAATACCTGCCGGCCATGGTTTGGTGAACTTCTTTTGTGGAGCTTCTTTTGTGGGCTTCTTCGGTATGTCTTCGTGGGGTTTCTTTTGTGAACTTTTCGTGAGCTTCTTTTGTAAACTCTTTTTGTTGAGCTTTTTCGGACTTAGAAAAACATGGCGATGCCCTGATGGGCGAGGTGTAAGCCTAAGGGCTTGGGCTGCCAGATGGCAAGAGTTTTAAGTTAAGTTTAGTTAGTTTTTTATTTACTTTCGGGTAGTCATTTGTTTATTACTGGATAAGAAGACTTCGTAGCCCTGAGATGGGTGAAACTTTGCTGGACTGGAACATCAAAATGATGAGTATTCTTTCTTGTTATTATTTTATTATTTATTATTATTAATTCCTCTTTTAGCTTTCATGTTCGGTATTTGTTATAATAGTCGTGGATGCGGCGACGCGTGTTTTTGTTGTTGGCCAGTACAATCGCTGTTCAGTAAATATTTCAGAGTAATGTAATGACCTCAGGATTGTTTTGTAATGCCAGAAGCCACTTTACTGTTCAGTATCTTTTCTTAATGTAATACTATCACATCATAATAACAATACTGTAACTTATTTTTGTATAACATTTTATTTTGATCTTTTATAATAAACTCCAATAATTTGAATTCATTCTTTTATTTCAAGTAGTCTATTTGTTGTCCCCTTTAACATAAATTGATAGCCCCTTGTTGCAGAACATGTATCTTGATTTAAATACTTTATTTATAGGAGATTATGGGTGACAAGCACATGCGCGATACAAGATAGGAGACGCGACCTTTATTGGGATGTTGGTCTATGTTCTATCTTTAAGTACCCCTCGCAATAGATAGTTTGCCAAGCGGGGTTATTATTTTATTTCAGTAGGTTTGTTGTGCTCTATCATACAATACTTTATGTAGCTAAGCTACAAGGTGGAAATCCTGTCTTTAAAAGTGTTTGTTTGTTCTTATTTTACTTAAGGAGCTATGTACAGTATGTGTTTATTCCCCCCAGTGATGTTTTAATAATTACTGAATTTATTTTATCTTTATTGCTTATCGTTATGGTTCAGTCAAATGCTTGTTTTATTTACTTGTGATGTTTATTTGCTTTCCACCTTGTAGTCTTGCATAGTTTAATAATTCAGATATACTTTCATCAACCAGTTTACATCTCATTTTACAGACAACACTATAGCTTCAAACAAGGAGTAACATAACTGTCAGTACAACGACACTGGCTTCTCCACGGCTCTTACATCTGTCTATTATTTTTTTTTACTTTATTTATTTTACTATGCTGAGCTTCATGACAATATTTATTTAACTTTTTGAAGGCCTAGCATATTTCATATCATAGTTGTAGATTGTGTGTGTCAATTATGTTAGGATGTTTTCGGAGCTAAGAACAAAAAGTAGGGCTATAATTGTATTATATTAAATGTAACAGAAACATCTGCGATAATAATTTGACTGGAAATACAACAACAAAATTCATTATGAATAGTCACATTTTTATGGCATTGTAACACTATAAAACCATTATAACTGGTAAGATGTTTGTCTATCATTGTCTGGTACTTTTCTTTATAGTAAGCACAATACAGTTTTTTGTCTGTTCAAATAATTGCATAGGCATAAACACAATTATAAGATGCACAGGTTTCAAAGAATGGGAAAAAAATTTGAGTGCAATTTGATTTTACAAAATGTTTTAAATGGGTCTGTTTGTATATATATTTATTTAGAAAGGTTTCAACAACTTCCTGGAACAGTACACCTGTTAACTTCTATTATTTTTCATAAAATTTGGTAAATTTGCATGACTCTTGTCAAAACATGAGCGTAATGAATTTTGACAAAAAATTGCCACGTGTAATTTATGCTAAAATGTAACATTTACGTGTTTTACTGATTATTTTTTGTGAAAAGTCGGCAAGTCTGCTTTAGCTGTTGTAGTTCTGTGTGCATAAATCTGGAGTGGAGTAGGCTACATCAAAGTGTTAAGATGTGGTTGTTAATTTGGTACAGCTGATCTCATCATGGCAATGCTGGGAAATGAAGTGGGTGACCATGGCAGAGAGCTGTTTGGCAATGGCCCTTGCACTTCTGGTAGGAGGATGAGCTGTTACTGAACCATCTCGCACCCCGATCGTCGCAACAAGGATTGGCATGGTGGCTGGGGCACACTTCGAACCACTCAAAAATGTATATGACTTCTGTACCAATACATTTTTAATTGTCTTGGCCACGAAAACTACAGCATTGGGAACCTTCCCTATTTTTTTTTATTCTGATTCTTGTATTAATCTCAGTAATGAAAATTTTTGTCTATCATATATATACTATCTAATAGATATTGCTTACTCAGTAGACATTTTTTTGGAAAAGATAAATGGTGCTGCTAGTGAAGTTCTGGTTCAAACAACTTTGTCACATAGAAAATGCAGAGGTCTAACATTTGTTGGGGAGTTTTCTCAGTGGTGTTTTGATGTAGCTGTCACTAGCCAGTTGGAAGACCTTTTTGGGAATGAAAAGGAATTGAATAAAAAATTGAAAATGTTTGAGAAACTGGTATTGGATGTACACACAGATTTAGCTGCAGTAGAGAGGCAAATAACAATCGCCAACGAAGCCATAACTAAAGTAAAAACTATTTAACAAAACTCAAGGGACAAAAAAAATGTCATGTTTGTTGTATGGAGGTTTGTTAAACAGAGGTTTTGAACTGCTGATTTCTACTCGTCATAGAATTTCATATCAAACCAAAACTTTGGTTGAGCACTCAGCATATCCTGGAAAATATGGAAGCAACCGAAAAAAATTTTAAAAATTACTGAAATTGCTATTTATTTTAAATATTAAAAATATCTGAAAATATCTTGATGACAGAAAATACCTAAAACATAGTTGTTCATATTAAGGTTTCTAGAATATGAAGAGTTACAGCAAGTTCTCCACCACATTACTTTAGTGTGTTGCAATGGCTATACATTTGAAAAGCCAGCCATTGGATGCTTGGTAATTTTGAACTTTCATTCTAAGTTTTTCATGCAAAGCCTTTTCTTGTAAAATGGGTCCCGAAGCATTACTGTTTATGGCCCCTAACCTCCATGAAACAATCTTAAGTTTCCTTCTCCATGTTTTAATTTTTACATACTTTTAACACGCTTCCTATGTATTCCAACAAAGGCAGTGTTTTTTTTTTTTTCAATCTGTCCAAGATTTGAAATTATGATAGATAGCATAGGCCATCGAAACCGTTAACAATATCACACCTTATCACCTTGTTGAACAACTTTTAAAATTTCAGTATTTTTTTATTATCAGCCGCAACATTTCTCTGAACTGCAGTCACGTTAGTCACAACATACCAAATGTGTAAATACAGTAAAACCCTGTTAAGACATTTTTGAAGGGACTTTACACCACAAACTTCTTAGCTGGGAAAACATCTTAAATGGGAAAACTGATTTTAAAACTTAAGTCGTTATTGTTGTAGGTGCAGCCTATATTAAATTTTATTTCGGAGTCACAAGGACAATTTAATGTACTGTAAAATCCCTTATTTACACTTTTCAGGGGGACAGAGCGAAAAAGTGTAAATAGCAGGGAAGGGTAAATTAAGGGAAATTTCGTAAAACTCATTCAGCCTACCTTATTTAGTGCTTTTGTTTTCATGTTTAAAAAAAAACTCTTCAGGCAAAATCGAAGTGATAGTATCCATGCAAACAATGAATTTATCATATTTTGTAACATAAAACTTGGTATAGTTTAAGTGACCAATATTGGAATTGAATATACTGTTATGGGAAGATTCATGGTACGTGCACATGCCATTTCAAGAGAACACCTTGAAATGTTAATAAGATGTCTAATTTTTTTTTTTTTTTTTACCGTTCGGTTAACACTGTTCAGAATTTTACAAATTTTCTGCAATTCTATCGCGAATTTAGACAGTTACAGTACGCATTTGAAAGGGTTGGAAAATTCTTTACTCAGGTTAACAAATGTTTCCACGAACTCGTCACACTTCTCCATGATAATCAATTGTTTTATCGATAATGCCTATTTTTTTTTGTTATTATATTGCCGTTATACAACCATCTAAACACGTTGCACTAAAATGGAAATGACTTTAAAACACATCTTTTCATAATGTAACATTTTCAAACACGTTTCACAAAGTTTAGGTTAGTTATAGTTTTCGTAAACAAAGACAAACGAACCCATGTAAAGAGATCAATGTTGGCAACGCAAGTGCGGCAATTGACAGTGTTACATGCAATCGATAGTGCTAGCGGTGGCAATTCTCTTGCCGCCATCTTGAATTTATTGTGCCGTGAGCGCAAGCATTACACGCGATCACGGTCAATCTTCTACGCGTTTGCACATGATCACCAATGGCGGATTGTATTTATTCTTGTTACGCGCATGCGTTGGCCATCCTGAGTGTACCTGCTCGCTGTCTGTGGAACGCTACATCTCACGTCAGTTATCTATGATGACAGTACAAAAACGTAAACAAATGCGGTGTTTATCTTGCAGTTGCAGTTTCCTTTCAGTTTGTTTACTAAAGAAAATCGCGTACTTTACTTTTTAAAAAATTACGTTTATTTTTACAAAAGTTGACCGTATTATGCGGGAAATCAGGCACGTGGCAAAACGTAATATGTGGGAAAATTAACTATGGCTCTTATGACAAAAGTGATGGGACCAAACAAACCAAACGGTTTAGCTGGGAAAACGTATCTCGTGGGAATGTCTTAAGCAAGTTTTACTGTATTACACTTCTAAACAGTCATTAATTCAGTGATAGAAAACCAAAACAATGAACAGCACTCACGACACAAGTTCAAGATGGCGGCGAGACAATTGCTGTCGCTAGCACTATCGATTGTCTCAAACACTATTGATCGCTGTATTCAAGTTGGCAACTTTGTACTCTTTACATGCATTTGTTTGTCTTTGTAAGCGCAAATAACGGTAACTTTAACCTAAATTTTTCTAAACGTGTTTCAAAATGTTTTATAATTAACAGTTGTGTTTTAAAATCATTTCCATTTTAGTGCAGCGCGTTTTAGATGGTTATATTTTGGTAATGTAATAGGGGAAAAAAGTTGATGTTGTGACGTGCACTGGCACGTAGCACTTACTTGGCCTCTTATCATACAGTAATTTCAATTTTTTTGTCTTAATTAATGTTTTTTTTTCTTCTTTGTTGTTAATAACAAATTAAGTAGGCCAACTTAACCAGGTATAAGGATGTATACGGGGGGATCCAACCTATTAATTGGGGATGCTAATAGAGAAATTAACATTAAAAGTCTATTTAAAATTTAACTTTAAAGCAAGAGAAAAGTATTTAATTTTACATGTCAATTTTATCAGATTCATGTCGTATTTGGACTCATTTTAAAGCTAATTTAATTTCTAGCAACTTTTCTAAGTAAACTTTTCTTATGTTTTGCCCTGTTTGGATTTTTTTTAATTTCAAGTAGCCTCTTAGCTTGCTTCTCCTGGAATAGGATTTATGTGGCAGGCTAGTCGTAGTTCTCTTGCTTGGAAGCACATACAGAGAAGTGCTGGCTTTTAAAATTTCAAATAAGCTCTGAGCTAGCCTGTGCTTTGGACGGATTTATCTGGCAGGCAGGTCAGATTTCACTCGTTTGGAAGCATGTACATGGACGTGCTGGAATGTGGGGGCTTTGCAGGGCGTTTCTCGATCAACGTGGGTGGTAGTGTCTGGCGCAAAACTCCGTGAAGGTGGTGATCGGCGACAAATTGATGACGATGCACAGCCCCAATTAATAAACAAATGAATATTTAGCTGGTATAATGGAATTAAACACTTCGTAAATTTATCAGTATCTATGTTACGTACAATTTTTAGGTTATACACGTCAGTTAACCAGCTTTTTAGGCAAGTTGGATCCTGATGTATCCTTCCGCCGCTCGGCCGAGTAAGTCGGAGTGTTCGCCCGGGAGCTTATTAGTTGGGGCGTCATGGCGGCAGAAAGAGGACGTGGTAGATGTGGTAGAGGGGCTGTGAAGCCTAGAGGACGGATTCGTTAGAAGAATTCAGTCTTTATTTGTTTCTCTTTTTGGCATACTGCCTTTTTATTTCTAGTAATGTAACCAGAAGTAGGTATTGATAACTGCGTAGTCAGAATTAGGGTAGATAAAGTGCCGGACCAAGTATTACTACGGAGGGAAACGGCAAGTCGTAATCCGTAGATAGAAAAGTCACCTCAACTATTTCTGGGCGAGCACTCGCAATGTTAATTGCCTGTGTCTGTTAAACTGCGTCAAAAGAAAGGTTAAATAAAATAAAGAAAATGCCAATGTTATGATTTTTATTTATTTATTCATCTGTGGTTGATTAACCTCACTGCTATCCGGGCATCAATATAATAGGTACCGCCTCTACATAAGCTCGCTGGTTTTTGCCATTTTTTTCTTTCTGCCTAACTACTTGCAATAGCAACGGAGGAGAGTTACATCCCCAAAATCAACAACTACATCGGCGACGTAGAAGGAGCCCCGTCACATTTTACCGCCGCAAACATAACCTCTAACAACGATATATACAAACAACACAGCGTAGACGAGACGCATTACAATGTTTTCGATAAACCAAAACTTGACACTGTGGTAATGGAGAAGTGTGACGAATTTGTGGAAACATGTGTTGATCTGAATAAAGAACTTTACATTACCATTCAAATGGGTACTGTTTTTGTCTAAATTCGTGATGGCATTGCAAAAAATGGTAAAGTGCTCTACAGTTTTACCAAACGGTAAAAAAATTCAGATCTAACATTTTAAGATGTTATCTTGATATGTGCATGTGCCATTAATCGCCCCATAACAGTATATTCAGTTCCAATATTGGTAACTTACACTGTATCAAATTTTATGTGAAAAAATATTATAAATGCATTGCTTGCATGAATACTATCACTTCGACTTTACCTGTAGAGAGTTTATTAAGCAACATGAAAATAAAAGTACTAAATAAGGTAAGCTGAATGGGTTTTTTGAGAATTCCCTTAATTTTCACTTTCCCTGCTATTAACACTTTTTCGCTCTGTCCCCCTGAAAAGTGTAAATAAGGAATTTCACTGTACTTGTATTCTTAATATTGACTCAACGTTTGTAGTTAAGATAATTTTACTTCCATGCAAGGGAAAGCTTTACAGGATTGTCTGCATCTAGAGGATAGTCTTTGTTATGTTCCCCAGTATTCAGGTGATTCTGCTCTCGAGGCCTTATGTCCAAAAGCAGTTTATCAAGGTGAGACAGCAGAACACTTTTATCAAGGGTGTGTACTTTTAGCTGTCATATTGGGGTGCAGTTGATTGTGACACAGGTAGGGTCTGAGCAGTACTTCATTACAAATGCGAGGGTCAATTGAAGTTTAAATGTATTCATAGTCCTAATTGGACAGTTGAGGTAGGAGAAAACTGACACTCTGGAACAATCAATATCACTGTACCATGTGATCGCAAACTGTACTTGGTAAATTAATTAATAATGGATTTACCCCTGTGACTACCAGTCAGTCACCAAGTTTGACATTATTCAGGTTATCCCAGCTGTTTGGTCACAGGTAAAGATATTGAGGTTTTCTAATACGACGTCAACCCAGACAATTTTTCCATTGATCAATGATTGTTTAGAGACTGAGTGGCCCAGTTTGAAACCCCCATATAAATGTTTTAATGAGGTAGTCAGTATAGGGTTTATCCCCAGTGGTGTTGAAGAACCCATTGGAACAACAAAGTTTTTATGTGAGGCATTTTTCATCCATCATTTTAGTGTTAATGTCAGCTTTGTTTTTGTTTATAATTGTTTACAGCCGGAGGAGGTCTGCTGAACTTTTGCAGAAAACCCCTTCATCCTCAAGAGAATATAGACACAATGTCCAGCCCATCACCCAGATGCTGGGAAAGGAGGGAAGAGTTAGGGTGACTTATCGTGATGATCTGGGTCAAAGGCATGCTCCATTTTTATTGCCCAAGGTGAATGTTGTAGTATTGGCACAATAATTTTTTAATTAATTGAATTTATGAAGTACTTTTTTGTAATAACATACATGTTGAAGTTATGTTCAGTCTATTGAATTAGTTTTTTTATATCTGGTTATATCAGTAGGCCTAATAGCATAACAGCGGATAGTAGATTTCATTTTTTGTAGTAACTATAATGGAGAAGGAATTAAGACATATGGTCTTATGATTTGTGAGAGAAGCTTATGTTGTTATCCCTGATTGAGATTATAAATAAATGACAAGATATCGGTGGGAAAGAACATGAATGTTTATGTGAAAATTTGTTTCAGGTGTCTGACAACAGAGCATTTCAGAAGTTGTGTAATGAACTTTGTAAATTTTGGGTTTTTGCTGTCATGTAATTTTTATTATGTATGGAGTGTATAGGGGTTCAATTTTTTGTTGGGAGAGGAAATCCTTTGTTTTCCTAGCTGCCCTTCCTAACAAACTTGCAAATCTCTCAAACAAGAAGACAGAGACACTGTTGCATGTGCTGAGGACTAAGTTTTTTGAACAGAGTTCATGCAGATTGGTTAGTTTGAGATTTCTGAACTTCTTTAATAAACTGTATAGTTCTGCCCTTGTGGTGAACCCATTTGGTGTGGGAATCTATTAGTGCATCAAAAGATACTACAGATTTTCTACAATCATGTCCCCCAACTGACCTAGGAAAAAAAACAAGAACAGACTATTTTTTTGTTGGGGAAAAATGGAGTGATTACCGTATTTACTCTTGTATAATGCACACTTTTATTCCAAAACAACTGATAAAAATTCAGGGGTGCGTACTATAGACAGAAAAAAGAAAAAAACCGCCTCTAGAAAAAAAAGGGGGTGGGGAGAGAAAGCTGAGTTGTAAACTGGCGGGTATCAAGGGAGGGAGGCAGAGAGAGAGAGAATGTTTCTCACCGCCTGCTCTCATCATTACTAAACTTCCTTTTCTTTTTCTCTACCCCCTCCATGCCTCTTTTCTGCTGTAACTATTGCTGCTAAAACCCTATTTTTTTTGTTTGCTGTAGAAGGAAAGTTCGTGGGTTGGCGGAAGCAATATGAGAAGTTAATTTTGACGTCTCGTGATAACCATCTTTCCAAGGAAAGGAATAAAAAAGGACAACACTGTTCCCCCCCCCCCCCCCCCACGGAGAGTGAAAGCGAGGCAGGGTGGTGGTTGGGGCCCTACAGTCCTCTGCTTGTAGCCACCCCCTGCCGCATTCTTGAACCTTTCTTTCTGCTAGCATGTTGGACAGTAAATAAAAAAGGCAAGCTTGCTCTGCAGTCATGGCACGTTATCTCATTTTTGGTCAGCCGAGAGGGGAGAGGGCATGCTGAAAGCAGCGGACAGGTCACAGCACAGTGTGGAAGGGGGAGTGTTGTCCAGGCGGGCGTAAGCTGGCTGCTGGTGACCTTGGCAGGCTATCTGTAGACAGCTGTGAACACAAGCCACCCCCCTACCATCGTTCACCCTTATCCTCTTAGCCCATCACTCTCTAGCCACTGTGAGTCATCTTTCCTCTCTCTTTTCTTTGTTAGGCACGGTTCCTTCCCTCCTCTTCCACCCAAGCAAATCCATCGTAGCCTCCCTCGCGCTGCTTCACGATTTTTTACTCATATGATTTTTTACATTCTAGCAAGGCACATAAATTTTTTTCCCTGAAACTTGTTGCAAAAATCGTGGTGCGCATTATACACGAGGGTGCACTATACACAAGTATATACTGTAGTTGTGCATATCTGATGAGAGAGAGAGAGAAAAGCAGTCGAGAGGCAGTTGCATTGTGGCAGGTAGTTCTCACATATTCTGTTTGCCATCCTCAACAGGTGCCCTTGTCTTTTTCTGGAAAGTCTACAATCCAGAGGCGATCCCAGATACTGAAGATGGTTGAACACCTTTATTTCGGGGGGGTCATTGGAAGAAATTTCTACTTACACCTCCTGCTGTTGATTCATCATTCCCAGAGTTGATTTCCCATGGAGCATTTATTGATGCCTAAAGAAGAGTGGGTGAGATGGATGGATGCCTGCCTTGAGGAACCTTAAACTTCAGACATGGAGTGGGTGTCCCTGCGTTTTCGCGGATATGGTTCCCATCTCTCTTGTCGCCCAGAAGAGGATTGTAGAGGATCAACAGATTTTAGATCAAGTTCTCAGATGATATGGTTCAGTGGTCTTGGCACATCCCGAATAAGTGGTTGTCTAGAGTTATCATTGACTTGACTGCAGCTCGGTGAGTGAATAGCCCTCGGGAGACTGTGTTGGTTTGTTGAACGTAAGTGCAAGTTACAAACATTTGATCTGTACCTTACCAGCTACTTGGAAGAACTTTTACCATTTTTTTCTTCTCCTTTACTCTCCTAGCGATTCCTGATAACAATACAGTGGAACCCCATTACTACGAGTATGGGCAAGTACGAGACATTCGCAATTACGAGTGAATTGTAATGCACCGTCAGTTTGTGTATGCAGTTTAATATATAAATGTTAGGTTTTGACGAGTGGTATTGTCATGAGCAAGTTCGTAGATACGAGAGATTCACAAGCAATAATCATCAATATACCGTGCAAAATTATTATTTTTTAAATTACAAGTAAACATAATAAATACAAGCGCACATTATAATCATCGTTCAGGGTGACAGAGTGAAAAAGGCGAGATATGGCAACGGTGGAAATGGAAATGCAATTGCATCTGGCAATGCTGCCATGACTTGCTCGACTCGACCTCGATTGTTATTGACGCCATCTTGGTACAGCATGAAAGCGAAAGTAGCGCGTTGACTGAGTACACAGCAACACTTGCGTTATCTTGGTTTTATTATAACGAACTGCATTGCAGAATCAGTTTCAAACTCACTATATTTTTTTTTCCTTTGTGTTATACTGCAAGAAGTTAATTAAAATAAAAAGTTAACTTTATGTAACTTAACCTGGTTGTTTGTAGAACACGTTAGATTTGCCCTGGCAACGCATGAAAAGGAAACATTTGTATCTCTTTTTGAACACCTGGAGTTGAAGTTACACTACCCAGTGTAACCCGAGTAAGTTCATAAACTTCTTGTGTCGTGTTTTGATACGTTACTTGTTATGATTTCTTAAGGATAGGTTTTTATTTTAGCGAAATTTATGTTGGAATGGATAAATAAGCTGTACTCGTACTAAAAAACTGTTATTGTAGCTTTGACTTCGCTACTTCAGAACATCTTTGCTTCAGAAAGTACGTAATATGGAACAGCTGCACGTCTTTTGTTAGTGCATTTATAAGATCTTATTGGTTGCAGCGTTTTTCGTTCCAGCCAATCACAAGTGAGCTGGCAGTGCTGTTAGTTTTAGTTGCTGCCTCCCCCGCCTCGCTAGACTTCCATTTTTGTTTTGTTCACCTTAAGTTTTGCCGTGCTGTAGCGAGTGAAAATGGTAACATGGTAACGAAAAGCAAATGAAAATCGTGAAATAAATAAAATTATTGAATGTTACGCCTAATAAACACATGCCTATCGTTTTTGGTAGTCTTGCTTTATAATAGCAGAGATACTAGCCAAGGTAAACTGTACTGTTATTATTCCTATCCCACATACATCAATAACCTAGAAAATTGTTTGTTTATATAAACATTCTGTTCTTTCGACAACTCGTAACTACGACAATTTTTTATGCTGTTACAAACTCTCGTAGTAACGGGGTTCCACATTGTAAAATTCCTGGTGTGCCACTCTTCGGTCCTTCTCCCCATTGGGTGGGAATGATCTAGTTTTCTTATCTATGTTGTGTTCTATTGTTTGTATTGCTTTGTTGTGGTATGTTACATTGTTGTAGAAATTTTAATTAAGTATGTGAATACTCGTTTCAATTAGGTATTTGTTCTGAGACAGACGACAAAGGAATCCCTCCCTTGTCAGACAACAAGCAGAATGATTCATTAAAGAAATTTTCAGTCACATTGTAAATTTGAATGCAAGCCATGGTGAGTCATTGTTTTTTATAATCTTGGCTACCTCTGGTTAGTCATGAAGGCTGTCGTGGATCCTAGGGGAAATCGGTCAGGTTGGCACAGCTGCGGCCTTTCTCTAGACATACTGACTTTGAGTGTAACATTAATTATTAAATTTTTTTATTGTTTTCGATCATAGGCTTTGTTGCATTTCTTATTTTTATTATTTTTTGTATTTTTGATCATTGTTATTATTATTATTATGGTAGGACCTCTTGCAATCTTAATATTTACTTGTGAAATACAGCTTCTGTTCATGTTCGTTTGATGTATGTTATGATCGTCTTAGCTTTTATTTTATTTTATTATTGTTATTTGGTGTGTGATCAGTTGCCTAAACCCTGACGAACCTGAGCTGCGTTCCCATATGTTATCTTTGATTGTAACAATATACATCAGGAGAAAGCGTTGAAGAGGGCACTGACAAATTTAAATGACACATAGTACTAATTTTTTTCTTGAAACGTAATCACTGAATCACTTAACGGCCCATATTCAATTGTAAATTTACAAATGACAGTGAAGTAATACTGTTAATGATTGTGTAGTGTATCATCACGTATCGTCGGTAACGATCACTCACAATCCATCGGCGATCCTCGCCCGAAACTTCCATGCCCTATACACCAATGTCCGCGCCGCGAAATCCCGCCATACACACAATCAATCGGCACAGTCATCTGTCGGCAGGGCGCCAACACAACCTTAAGTCTAGCCAATACTCTACACTCCTCCCTACCAAAATAGTTCCCTATTGCTAAACATAAAACAATGTACAAGGTCGATGTGTTATACCATACAGTGTCCCACTACA
>PNEQ01096827.1:5188-15697 GCA_003012365.1 Medauroidea extradentata | reverse complement strand
AGGAGTAATTGTGTGCATAACTAATTGTGTTGTGAGAGTTCTAGTTGATTACTGTTTTGTGTATTTCATAGCTTTGTGAGCTATTAAATCCAGTACTTAATTTAACTCTTTTATTTGTAATTATAGACCTCTATCCCAAAGAACTCATGGGAATTGCCCACATATAAAGTTTGTGCTCTCAAACTTGTAACAATATGTATTGTATTTGTTGTTTACTACTTTAAATGTGTCTAAAAGTGATGTAAATACTTGTATGTATTAATCTTTGTGTTTAACGGCAACACGAGCGTAATTTATGTCAGGCGAGATAATTGTTTACCCAGTTGAGTATTTTTGTGCCCCGTGTGAGTATTTTTAGTGTGTGCGGGTGGCACTACTGCAGCAGCAGACACCCTTTAGCGGCAGAGCGGCCATTTTGCTAACGGTACTTCTGCCCTTCTGGCGAGTATAAAAGACGGGCGTTTTGCCCCAGATAGTCAGTCATCAGTGGCTCGGCCTTCGGGCCGGGTCGGTCTGGCACTCCTTCCCTTTCTTCCTTATGGGTTGTGGCGGTAGCATGCCACCTAAGCCTTCCTACCCTATTACCTCAATTTTCCTCCGATCCGGGGTTGCGGCGGTAACCTGCTGCCTAAGCCCTAACTTCCTCCTTATGGGTTGTGGCGGTAGCCTGCCACCTAAGCCCTCCTACCCAATCTCATCACCCTTACTGCTCCTACGCTCATTAGGTCGGCTCAGTTTGATCGCTAAGCCAGCTTGACCGCGGTTCAGCCTGGATCAAGCATAGAGACCTAACTTCACGCTAAGGTCTCTTGTCTCCGTGCCCTGATGCGCTAAAGTAAAGTGTTGTTGCGCACTTACAGTTGACGTGTTGGTGGCGAGGCCAAAGGGAAAAGTAGGTGCCTCAGTGCCATTACCAGGGCACTAAGCGAGTGTCGGGCTCTCCATCCCAACTTTCCGTGGGCTGCCGGCTGCTGCTGGGGCGTGGTCTACCGCCCGTGTGGCTGCGTCCCTTTGAGTCCTCCACGTCCTTGGTTAAGGTGGGTGTTGAACCCACGAGGTGCTGGTTTTAACAGGAAATACCCAGACAGAGCAACGTTCAGAATAATACAAAACGTATAGAATTGACGAAGGTAGCGATTTTACGAATGCGATGAGAGGAACCGTTAGTATTCGTAAAATCGGGGGTCTAGTGTACATTTAAATTGTATTTTATCTACCGTACCGCGTAATGGAGGAACACGCCTGAACTTTTTAGCTTGTGCAGTGACAAAAGTGTGTTAAAAAGTTACAGCATAACGTGATATAGTGTGTGTTTATGAAAATGGTTAAGTGCTTTAAAAATATCTGGAAATGTATGTTCAGTGAGTGTTATTTCCACAACGTAATTAATTTAGGGAAAACAGTCATGACAGGAATAAACAGACTGTATTGGTTAACCGATCCTACTACTATTAAATGAATCGTGAAGAGCCTGGTGATAACTCTGCAAGGTGCAATTTGTGCAATGATAATTTTTCTTTAAGCAAAATGTGCCAGCGTTCCGTAATGAGCTACACGGAAGGCAGAAAACCTTATCCTGGCTGGGATTTTAAACTGTGAAGGTAGGCCTAGATGATTTTTTCAAATCTGTACCATGTGAAACAACAATGTTTCCAGATTAGTGTCAGAGCAAAGAAACTTAAGTTACAGCGAGATAAGACAGATTTTTACATCACATTTGGTCTTGCGTCGTATTTCATGGATGAAATGAGTTAATTGCTAGAGAGTAAGAAAAGTTGTAGTTTGTTTCGACGAATCATTGAACAAAGTTTCTCAAAAACAACAGGTGTACATTACAGTATGTTTTTGGGATTCAAAGAATTACGGTATAGTGAGCAGGTATTACACTATTGTTTTCAGGCCACTTATTAAATGCTTTTAATTCTGGTACCGAGATTTTTTCTCTCCATAACTTCACAACAGCAGCATTTTGAAAGTGAAAAGTGAATTGACATAAGTGAAAATTGTTGTATTTGAATATTCCTAGGACTTTGTTGCTTTGTAAATAATGAAGATATGATAGAATTTCTGCAAGGTGAAGTTATGTTGATTAGTGGTGTTCAGCTTCACAAAATGGTAAATATTATCACTACTCTTCGTTTACTGGGCAAACTATTGATTTTAGACATGTAGTTTATTATGAAAAATGTTTCTACAGACTTTATAAGTAGCCCTACGTAATTTTTGTTAAGTTTTGTTGAGTTAGTTTAAGTTAGGTTAGGGTATGTTAGTTAAGTTAGGTTAGGTTACAAATATTAAATTAGGTCAGGTTAGGTTCCCTAACATTAACTAGGCAACCTAACAAAAAATTTTACGTAAGGCTTTTAGAGACATTAGAAGTAGTCCAACATAAAAAATTTGTTACCTAAACTAAGACCCTAACTTAAACTAACCTAACAAAAAAGTTTTTTTTACGTAGCACTACAGTAGAACCCTGATTTGACAAAATGCCATGGGACCCGAAAATGTTTACTCTAAATCGAAGTATCGTCATTTCCAACGCCCCCCCCCCTCCTCCCCAAAAGTTGAATCCTCGCACATGTTTCGTCGGAATTTAAGGTAATTTAAAAAGTATATTGGCTCAAAACAATACCAAAACGCATTTATTGTCAACAGGTAAGCCACAGTCATGAAAAGAAAAAAAATCGGCAAAAAACCTTCAAAACTTTCAGTGCTACGCTCGGCGAGCGTGCGCATGGTGAGTTAGGCCACCCGTGCGCGCTATCAAGACGTGAGAAGTGATGACTAATGCCGCCTGAGCCGTCAAGCTTTCAGTTTCTCTCCCACCCGCTCCACAACAAAATTTAGAAAACTGAATCAAAAGTTTGCGAGACAACGGTAAAATAATAATTAAATATGCGCGGCTGCGGCCATTGTAGCTTGTATATAGTCGTGCTCGTGAAACAAATTTGTTTGTTTGCTCACTAAAAATACTTAGCACTCGAGCATTCTTTTTAGCATCGATGAAACAAATTGTTTACGTTTACGGTAATAAATTCGTTGTAAAAAGTCTGCATAAATAATACTACGTTTTTTTATAAACTCGCTTGTTTTATCATGGGACGCAAGTGTAATCACACTGCACACCACTGCATTCTATCGGTATTAGAATTAATCAAGAGAGCACGCTGCACTGCAACGCATTCTAACGGAGACGCGAAACTATCTGTGAATTGGTTCTTGTGCTGTCTACTGCCGCGCTGTGGAGACTGTGTACCTAGATACTGGTTCACTCGCCAGCCGCCGAGATGAGGATCTAGGCGTGCGCTTGTTTTGCAACACAGCGACGTTCGCTCGGCCGCGTACCTGCGTGCGTATCTCATAATCGCTCTCGCTGCCAAAATTTTCAACGAATTTTTTTTTGTTTCTTGACGGATGGTTTAAGCTTTTCTATTAAATTACAATTAATATTCAACTTTATCAAAATCATTTAGTTATTTAATACAATTTTTTATTATTTTTTTGAAGGTTCCTAAAAATCCTTTCGATAAATCGCTGTTTTCGTTATTCCCGAGTTCGTTAAATTGGGGCTCTACTGTGCTTATAACATCCCTAAAAATATTTTTGATAAATAAACTATGTATCTAAAATTAATAGTTTGGCCTGTACCCGATGAGTAACGATGCTTAATATTTACCCAAAAAAAATTGTCTCAATTATACAACGTGGTTAATTTTATTGAAATTTTGTTGG
Organism: Medauroidea extradentata; assembly: GCA_003012365.1. Taxonomy (NCBI): domain Eukaryota; kingdom Metazoa; phylum Arthropoda; class Insecta; order Phasmatodea; family Phasmatidae; genus Medauroidea; species Medauroidea extradentata. Next base: position 11,965 of record PNEQ01096827.1, on the reverse strand, counting down.
TCAGGGAAATAAGAGCAGCTGACCTGGAAAAGTCAGAGAATTTTTTTTACAGGTTTTGCTAGTCACCCTGTGAGTCGCCGCAGTTCTGCCACATAATCAGCTATGGACTCTCCTTCGTGTTGGTTCCTGTTGTGGAATTTAAAAGACGTCGCTATCTCGCTGGGCTTGGGCTCAAAATGCCGTGTTGAGTGTAGCCAAAATATCCACAAGCGTCACTTCGGTTGTAGATTTCGGAGCCACCAACGAAGTCACCCAAGTCGTACAACTAGGCCCTGCATATCGTAAAAAATTTAGCCAATTTTTCCTCACTATCTTTGATTTTGTTGGCCACGAAATAGTACTGAAGTCGTTACATGTACGTTTGCCATACGTCTTGCCCTGGAATGAACTCGCCGAAAGCTGGAAACATCGCCATCGCAATAGCTTGTTTAAGTTTTGCACGCGCGCCAGAGTCGGAAACCTTGTCGCCACTGTTACGTTCTTACCTGTTCCAAGCCCAACATTTGTCGAAGGCGTCGAGTACCCCACTGGTGCTCTACGTGACTGTCTAAATTACCGCCCGTACTCGTATGTTCGTATGGTCTCGCGAGTTACTGATTGCGTGATCTACACAACACTAGCCATCTAGCAGTCTGACTCTCCAGTCAGTCCTGCCAACCATAGCAACCGTCATTGCCTGTCATTATACACGCTTAACTATTACACAACACACTTCCATGTCATTCTGTACACATAACTATTTACACCTGTACACATAACTATTTACTCAGCACCTACCACACGACAACCAGTTAAATACAGTAAATAGACAGAATGTTGAGGTACTAACAAGCTGGTGCTTCTTAATAGTGTCACACATACAAAGGGACGGACACATTAGTGTGTGGTTGCGCAATGTTTCATTGGGTGGGCCAGTTTTATCAGGAGGTGAGTTCAGGCACTGAGTGATGGCAGCGGTGGGAGCATCGTTCGTTAGCAGCATGGGAGCGAACTAGGGTGTGGCGGAAAAATTCAAATTCAAGAGATGTGTAAGGTATTTTGGTGCAGTGATTGTGATTATCTAACGTTGAGACCTGGAGATTTGGTTTATGTTTTGATGGGCCAGTGCCCAGCGCCTCAGTTTTGAGCTATTGTTTGAGTGTGTCATGGCTCTCACCACTTTGATGCTGTAGTAGGAGTCAAAGCTTTGTGGTGTGGTGCGACTGCCTTGTCAAGTAAGTCAAGTTTACCAGCTATGGCTTATTTTGTGACTGTAAATTGAACCTAATCGCATAATTTTTGTTTGATACTCAGACATTTGTGCGAGCATTTTATCCATGTTTAATTGTACAGAAAATATTTTTGTTCAGACTGTACGTATTTGAATATTCCTCAGCAATTTTAGGGAGGACAGAAACATTTTTATCAACTTTCTTTAGTCTCATTAAACAATCTTGTTGTGATTCTCTTGCGCTGCCTGGAATCTTTCTTGTGAACCATTGTCAAAGTGTATGGCTGTACTTCAGTATTCTGCCTTTCATTGATTACTGGCTATAACTACAAGAAAGTGTATGGCTTTATTCCTTACCTAGCATGTTTGGCACAGTTGGACTTCTTTCCTATGCTGTGAGGCCCTGGTGAATGGTGGGTCACTCAGATCTCGGGGCTGAACAAGGGTAGTTGAGATGGTCTTCTAGATGAAGCTGAGAAGGGGCTGGAGATGTCGAGCGCCTCTTCATTTATGTGTCGAAAATGGGCTTTATCTTCCCTCTCCTACTGGAGCCCAGATACTAGATTCATATTGGGCACACAAATCTATCTCGCCTTACTTACGTACACTTGTGCCTCCTGCTGCAGGATGGTCTGTTTTGCAAGGTTGGGTATGGTAGGGAATACCACAGTGAGATCTGTGTATAATAGTCAAGGTTCCACAGGATTGAAAGATGGGCTGGTTTCCTGTGGTAGTTGCTCCTGCTGCTGCTTTGCTCGCTTCTGCCAGTAGGGTTTGTGGTGATTCCTTAGACCTCAAGATAGCTGTCACCTCAGACGAATACAGTAATGCTGTGTCCTTCAGGGGGTCTCAGAGAACACTAAAGATGTATCCACATCACTCTTGGAATGCTGCCTCACACTAGTGTTCGAGATCCACCAATCTTCCTTGTTTAGGGTCCAGTGTTTCTGGACAGCCTGTAGAATGCTTCGCTGGGCCATCTCTGACACTCTTTTACTAACTCTGTCATGCTGTCTGTACCGCTGCTTTGACAAGGTTTTTGTACTCTTGCTAAATAATAAACAGATTTGTTCTTTTTCAGTATTTTTTTTACCAGCTACCTTTTAACACCAAAACCACATGTGACTGGCCTTGCACCTTTACACAGTGCCTACCCTATCAACAATAAAAGACATGCTTAGTTCCTTACATGGCATGGGTGGAAGAGGAGGCAAAAGTGTCAGCCTGTCAGCCCTAGGAGTCCTAAAAAATATAATTTCTCTCTCTTACACAGTCCTTGCCCTTCTCACATACTGCTGCAGATGCAGAGAACACGAGCAGCGAAAAACGGACAACTCATAGACATGTCTTAACTCTCCGTGATGGTGAGTTGCAGTCACAGAGAGCACTGTGAGTGGGTTGTTGGCCAGGAATGCCACAAGTGCACTCTATGGTCCGCAACAAACTTTGTTACATGCAAATTGTTTTGTACATACAGTAGAAGCTCGGTATACTGCACTTCGATAAACCGCGCATTCTGCTATATCGCGGGGTAATTCATGTCCCCCAAGCTAATGTACCAGAAACTTCACAATCCTACTGTGTACCTCAAAGGGACGTTTGTTTTGCTGGTCAAGCGCTCAAACAAGAGGGGCGGAGAAGGACAAAAGGCAGCGGACAGGAAGCGGTAATACACCTGTTCGAAGTTCGACAGGCCGGATGTGTTTATTAGTCGCCAGGAGTCTTGACGTCTCGCTGTGCGGCAGTGCGGAAGGCCTCTTGTTAGGGGTGGTAGGAGTGGAGGGGAAAGTATTGCTTGGAAGAGGGAAGGGGCAGAAACTGGCACTAGGGAATCCCCAGCTGCTACGTAGGTGGGAAGTGATAGTCACAGCTGACGACACACTAGCAGCTGCCAACAAGAATTTATTGCGTTCAGTTCTGTTTTTTATGCAGTGTCGAATGTACGGGCGGCGGTACTTCACTTGCATAGATCTTATCGCTTCCAAAACTAAATGATTTGATTGATATCTCCGGCGGGCTGTGTCGCCTACCCGCAAACTGCCGCCCGCCCACACGTGTACACGGCCCGGAAACACCTCCGTGTGCAATTATCAACGATTATGTGGCCTGCAGCCTAATATTTCCTAAAAAGAAAGAATGTAGTGATTCTTCTAAACCGAAGAGAAAATCGCAAAATTCTTAATTTCACTGACGAAATGTAAAAGCTACATTTAATCAAAGACATATCTGTTGCAATTGGCCGCTGGTACGGGGAAAAAAAAGAGTGTGCAATTCGTACGTCTCGAAATAAAGCACGACAAGTAGGATCAAATGTTAGTAGTACTGCACCGAAAATGGTGAAAAAAAATCATAAGTTAATTAAACGGAAACCACTAAAACTTTATCCATGTTTTCCAGTGGAGTTAGATTTTTCAGTGACATGTGTGAAAAAAAACCTCACCAAGTATATTTTAGTATAATCAGTGATGGCGTATTAAAAACGAAACTGCTAACATCTTTAAATATTTTATGTTTATGATCCAATTATTTTCTGTAATTGACATGCACGTCATACAAGCAAGAAGTACAGTAAAACCCTGTTAAGACGTTTTTGAAGGGACTTTACTCCACAAAATTCTTAGCTGGGAAAACATTTTAAATGGGAAAACTGATTTTAAATCTTAAGTCGTTACCGTTGTAGGTGCAGTCTTTATTAAATTTTATTTCGGAGTCACAAGGAGAATTTAATGTACAGTGAAATCCTTTATTTACACTTTTCAGGGGGACAGGGCGAACAAGTGTAAATGGTGGGAAAGTTTAACTTAGGGGAATCTCGTAAAACTCATTCAGTTTATCTTATTTAGTGCTTTTTTTTACATGTTGTTCAAAAAACTCTCTTCAGGTAAAATCGAAGTAATAGTATCTATGCAAACAATGCATTTATCATATTTTGTCACATAAAACTTGGTATAGTTTTAAGTTACCAATATTGGAATAGAATATACTGCTTTGAGAAGATTCGTGGTACGTGCACATACAATTTCAAGAGAACACCTAGAAGTGTTAAATGATTTTATTTTTATTTACTGTTTGGTTAATACTGTTCAGCATTTTACCAATTTGCTGCAATGCTATCGCGAATTTAGGCAGATACAGTACGCATTTGAAAGGGAATTGAAAGTTACTTACTCAGGTCAACAAATGTTTCCATGAACTCTTCACACTCCATGATCATCAATTTTGTTTTATCGAAAATGCCTATTTTTTCTATTGTATTTCCGTTGTATAACCATCTAAACACACTGCACAAAAATAGAAATGACTTTAAACCGCATCTTTTTATAATGCAACATTTTCAAACACGTTTCGCAAAGTTTAGGTTAAATTTATCGTTTACGGAAACAAAGACAAACGAACGCACGTAAAGGGATCAAATGTTACCAACGTGGGTACAGTGATCAACAGCGTCCCAGACAATCGATAGTGCTAGCAAAGGCAATTCTCTTGCCGCCATCTTGAATTTATTGTGCCGTTAACGCAAGCATTACACGCGATCACTGTCATTCTGCTACGAGTTTGCTAGTGATCACCAATGGCGGATTGTATTTTTTCGTGTTAAGCACATGCGTTGGCCATACTGAGTGTACCTGCTCGCTGACGTCTGTGGAACGCTACATCTCACATCAGTTATCTATAATGACAATGCAAAAACGTAAACAAATGCAGTATTTTTCTTGCAGTTTCCTCTCAGTTCGTTTTCTAAAGAAAATTGCGTACATTACTTTAAAAAAATTCTGTTTCTTTACTAAAGTTGACCGTATTACACGGGAAATTAGGCACGTGGCAAAACATAAAATGTGGGAAAATTAACCATGGCTCTTATGACAAAAGTGATGGGACCAAACGAACCAAACGACTCAGCTGGGAAAACGTATCTCGTGGGAACGTCTTAAGCGAGTTTTACTGTTTTTAGAGACAAATGCAAAATATCCACGCCCATGTAGTCGTAATTGTGCTTGTTCCACTGTTGTTTTATGTAGTTGACAAAGGTAAAGTACGCATTACATGCGAGAAATAATGTTATCAGATGCCATTCTATCAATGCTTGTGGAGACACATTCTGTTTGCCCAGTGCACGTCCTTGGCAGTGTAGGGTGGGTGGAGAGATAGCGCGGCGAATCACACCCATGCTGTGTTGTAACGTCAGCAGTGGCTGGCCACCTGGCTCGCGCGCTCTGTTGTCAAGTCACCGCATCCACTCGCAGCATGGCTGCCGCTGTATCTAATTTGCGCCGCAGTGCACACGCTACGTGTAATTTTTGCGGTATTTAAATTTTGTAGGATGCTTTACGAAGGTATTAAATATCTGTACCTTGCACAAATATAGTAGCATTTGAGATTAGGGGTTAAAATTTTTTTATTAACTGTACGTAGTGGTTTATGTAGGTTATTATTGTGTCTTGAATACATGCGGTTTTCATTATCCGTGGATTTCCTGGAACAAAATACCGCGGATAAGGTGGGCCAACTTATAAAGGATGAAAGTTTAACGTTATGCGGTGGCAAGTAAGAACATTGCGGCGCTAAATAACATTTTGTTGAAAATTTTTTTTTGTTCTTTCTGGTCTATCTCGGTACAGCGCGCATAGGCTATAGCGTGGGTTAGATTTAAGTCTCCTGACATGAGTTCCTTTATCAAGCTTTTACTGTATGTAGGATCTCACACATCTTGTACCAAGATATAGTACAGTGAAACCCCTTACTTACACTTTTTCAGGGCAACAGGGCAAAAAGTGTAAAAAGCAGGAAAATGTAAATTAAAGGGAAGTCTCAAAAAACTCATTTTGCTTACCTTATTTAGTACCTACTTTTATTTTCACGTTATTAAAAAAACTCTCTACAGGTAAAATCAAACTAAAATCTAAGTGATGCTATGCATGCAAGCAATGCAGTTATCATATTTTGTCACATAAAATGTGGTATATGTTGAGCCCGCTTCTAGCAGGCACCGTAGTTACAGGCTGCTAATCTTGGCGTTGCTAAGCATCGACCAAGGCCCAGAGCCACTCACCAGTACCCTTCCCATTAGAACACACATTAAACCAACGACACCGACACAGGGTTCTCTAAGCTACCAATTATGAAAGACAGGTCTGGGCAAAACAATTTATATAACGGAAGTCATCATACAAAGCTTAACAGATACTCACGTAGTCTCCACTGAGAAATTAATACAGAATTACAAAAGATTAGGAATGAAATACAAAGCTGCTGTGGCCGACACACGCGCGCCACTTTATACCATTAAAGAATAGGGACAAATCCCTAGTCGTACAGGGCTCGCGGCCGCGACAGCACACACTCGACGTGTCATCAACGCAAACAAATGAATAACCAAGCCTAACTGAAAAACACGAAAAAACAAGAACACTAAACTCAAACTAAAAGGAACTTACCGATGACACGGCTCAGGTGTGGCACCGCGGTCGCAAGCTAAACACAACTGCCCACGGTCGGGCCCGGGCGAAGACTGAATGTCATGCAGACGAGAGCGTCTGAGCTGGGCACGGGAGGGAGAAGTAGGGGAA
>PNEQ01096815.1:30664-41655 GCA_003012365.1 Medauroidea extradentata | reverse complement strand
ATATTTTTACTTCATACAAAACTTGAAAACCAGTAAATATAATGAAATGGAAAAAATTTCATCAAAACTACACGTCACCGTCTACGGCTTGAAGCATATACAAACACATTATAAAATATTTCTGTGTTTAAAATAAATTTCTAAAAGTACCAAAAAAAATTTAAATTTTGAAATTTTTTATTTAACATAAACATTTTTTATAACGGGTTTTAAATGCTACAGGCCATAGACAGTAACGCGTAGTTTTGATATGTTTTTTTTTTTCATTTCTTTATGTTAACTGGTTTTCAAGTTTTGTATGAAGTAAAAATACGCAAATTTTGACTTTGAAGTGCCATTATGGGAAAACTAGATGAGCTAATTTTTTTCCGTTAGAGGTATATGTACTCTCAAGTAATGTGTACAAAACTCACACTATTTCATACAAATATAAAATTATGTTTTTTCCCCACTTGAACAACCTTAAGGGGCCTCCCTAGATAGGTTGCGTTTATGCGTGTCAGGTAGGAGCGGTAAGGTTGCCGTTGGCCGACGTATGCAATGCATTATCGCCTCTCCGCGCAAGCTTCTCAGCTGGCGTGCAGTGCTCTACTATTATACTTCTTCCTAAGGGACTTTTAGCGGTGACCACATTTTATTTGTGGCTAGCATAGTTCAAAGTCTGACGCTTGTTTCTATTGTCGTGTTTTCCGAATCCGGTTGTTATTTTTACAGATACGGCAGTCTGAAAAATCCATTTCTGGCCATTTTGAGGGGCCCGAAAATGATGTTTTAAATAAACGTGCTGAATTTTTGAAACCACAGTGACCTAGTTTGAAGTATGTGTTCCTTTCGTAGCTATACAAATATAATTCTTGTTTAGTAGTTTCGGCAAAAAAATAATAATCGCAACTCGCTGCAATGCATTTCAAGCATAGGTTGGGAGGCCCCTTTAAGACTGCTGTTTACAGAAATATTTATAATTATTTTACAATTGTACAAAACATTGTCAAACTCTTACGCATTACATTATTAATAATTTCTCACAAGTAAAATATTTTTCGGTTCCAAATGTTCGTATAAGTACATGTCAGTGTAACGATTTGACTATTTTCGCTACTTACACAAAGTAAAAACTATTTAAGAGATACTAATAAAATAACGCGGAGGGAAAGTAAATGTTTTAAGCTACAGAATGACGACTCTGTTATTTCGTGTAAAAATTAGCTTGTGTAAGATTCTTGAAAGTACCTGCATTTTTGCGTTTCTTTGAGTACTTGTATTGTTTGAAAAATTATTTTTACGTGAAATAGAAGAGGTGTCAGTCTGTAATTTGATACAATTACTTTCTCTAAAAATTACTGCATTCGTATCGTTTAAATAGATTTTTCTTTGGGTAAATATAGCTGTGATTTTTTCCGAGTGATGGTATAATTCTTGAGATTTTCTTATCATCCAGAATCCCCCTGAACAGACTGGTCCAAAAATCTTTTAAGATTTTTCTTTCTTGCTTTTCTACATCTTTAATCAATGATATACCCCCAATAATCAGCGTTTCAGAAGCATATAGTGTTCCAGGCTTGACTATAGTGTTGTAATGCCTTAATTTTGCATTTATGGATATTGACTTCTTATAATATCTATTCCATGTAAGTCTGTAAACTCTTTGTAGTTGCAGATTGTTTTCAACTATGGATATTTAGAACTCATTACATGTAAATTACAATCTGAATTATACATGTAAATTACAATCTGAATTATTTGAATAGTAATTTTCACAAATAATAGTTTAACGTAAACTTTTAAATACCTGGGAGAAGTCATCCAACCTTCAGGACTTAATCGCGAAGCAAACAAAGAAAGAATATCTAAACTACTTTTAACATACGCTTGTGCGAAAAAACAAGTTCTTAACATTTGCCACTTGGTGATAAATATACAACGCTAGCATTTTATTGTGATTCTTTAAGTACAAATCTGGTTTGAATATTTAATTTACCATGACATACTGCATATGTAACATTCTATAAATTTTAACATATTTCCTTATCCATTTACTATGAAATTTACTTTGGGGATGAAGTGAGTTATGTGTGCCGTCTAGCTGCGACATTTTGCTTGTCCAAGCCAAGATACCGCAAAAACCTTAAGAGGAGTCCTCGACTGGCGCATAGACGGCGTTGCAGAGTGTCATACGTATTCTTACTCACGCAAAACAGCTTAACTTATTCGTATTATGTTTATCTACGAAAATAACACACACTTGAAACTATGCTTCTAGGTTTTCAATAATTCAGCACGCTTGTCAGAAACATGATTTTTGGGACTCTCAAAATGGCTAAAAACGGATTTTTTAGACTGCTGTAACTCTGAAAATATTATCTGAATACGTAAAGTGCAAAGCGAGAGGCACGCATTGGTCTTTACTTCATACTATTCTAAAATAAAATTTTGTGGTCACCGCTTAAAGTCCCGTAGGAAAAAGACTACCAGGGAAACCTTGCACGCCAGTTTGGCGCTCTGCGAATAGAGGCGACATGCTTCTCGTAAAGCGTGGCACACTGTCTCTTATCGCTACGCTGTTCCCACGCGTCAAAGGTGGAAATTCGACACCGACGAAGACTCCTCTTAAGGGCGCGACCTACCGCAATTTTCATCGCCATGTTTTATTTTTATATTTGTGCCAGTATTTTTTTTTTTTTTTTTTTTTTTTTGTTTTAGGCACAAAATGTGACTATTTTTTTCTCTCTCAAAAATTTTTTACCTGGAATGGTTTTCGCGTAATGTCTCGTTAAAGCCAAAATTTGCATGTTTCCATTTTTAGGACTACGATAAAACCAACTGACATAACAAACTGAAAAAAATTCACAGTGTAGCCTATAAAGACGTCGCAGGCTACAATTTCACGTACATAAAAAAATGAATATAAACTTTTTGTTTTGAAATAAGTGTTGAATTTAAATAAAATTTTAAAAATTGTTTTTTTTAAATACAAAAATATTTTATTTTACAAGCTAAACTTGTAGCGTAATTAATAGTTAATCACTGTGAATTTTTTTTTTCAGTTTGGTAAGTGAGTTGATTTTAGTGTCGTCTTTAAAACGGAAACATGCAAATTTTGGCTTTAACGAGTCATTACGCAAAAACCAGGTGAGATAAAAATGTTTTATAAAAGCAAAATTTAGTCACATTTTGTGTCAAAAAAAAATATCTGGTACAAATATGAAAATAAAAACATGTTGATGAAAATTACTGTAGACCGTGTCCTAAGAGGGCGTGGTACATAATTCAACACTAAAGGCATTAATATATGACTGTAGGTTTCTTGAAGCCAATTTCCGAAAATTAAACAATAGCAATTCTAGACAATAGTTTTAGCCAACGATTTAAACAAAATAGTTTCCAGCGTTACAAACTTCTGAGGCACAATCTCTGACGTCGGAACCTCGTGCGTTTAACTGCGGCGCAAGAGATCACGCGTAACGAATTAGTAATTTTGGATAATTATTTACTCATAAAGTTGGCAAATACCGTTATCTAGGATTGTCATTGGGTATTTTATCCATATTGGCTTCGAAAAAAAGCGTAGAAATCTATTGATGTTTCAGCGTTTATTTATTTACCACACTCTTAAGACTGATCCATATACACGTGTCAGGCGCATTTCCGTCTCTACACGTAACGAACTAACCAGGTGTGTATTCTATCTGCCGTAGAACACTCTCTTGTGACTCCCAGTGGCAACCCTTTTATTTTATTCCGTAATAATGAAAATGAACGACATAGGTGTATTCGTCTGGTGCTTTAAATATCCTGCGGCAGAACGTTCTCGCTAAAAACCATGAAAATGACCCTTTTTAGGTATTCTCGCCTTCATGCAGGTACAATAAAACACCGCCAAACGACAGAAACTCCAGTTATACTGACAACTTTCTTGAATGTTATTTGTGCCCAGACTAAACTCATTAACGTTATGTGGTTGTTAAATGACACCGAGTGAGGTGGCGTAACGACAGCACCCTGAACTCGCATTCGGCAGGACCTGGTATGCTGGGATGGTTCTGTGACGAAGGCCATGGCCGATTTCTCTCCCTGCTCCTATTCTTGATTGTGTGTCACCGTCTTTAATAACCTCTCTGTCGACGAGACGTAAAACCCACTTACCTTACTTTCAATAACATACACGACTCAAGCTCTCCCAATACAGACGACGCCCTTAAAGTGTGTTTATAATGTAGGAACTCGTTTTTTTATTTTCGTAGCTATGCAGAGATAAATTGTTTACCTTCACATGAAGTATTATGAAACTACATATTTGTCGTGCAAAACGTTTGGAAGTATATATTAAGATAAACTGAACCTTCCGATTTATATATATACTTATATATATTCTAGTTCGTCTCAATTATTTGTCACACTGTTTTTCTCCTAGAATGGCTTCCTGTGCTACTTTATGCCAGGACTTTGCTAGATACAGCCAAGAGTAATAAAAGAAAGCATATACTTATTGTTATTTTATTTGTTATAGACAGTTAATTGTTTTATTTGTTTGAGGAAGCAAATAGCTGTAGAGAGTCAGCCGTGCTGTTGACGGTGTTCGCTAAAGTTTGATTCACAAAAATACATTCACTTCGCGGTTGTAAAACCTCTTGTTTTGGGGCGGTGCTGTGTCTTCCTAGTTTTTAATTGTGGAAATATGAAGGCTGTCTCGTAGCAGAGCGAGTCGCTTTAGTCGTCTTCCTGACGTCTGCAGTGCCACTTGGCGGCTGGAGACAACGCCGTTTAAAACTTGCCGTGTAATATCTCTCCGCCTAAGTGGCCTCGCTGTTATGCATAGGGTCTGTTAGTGTGTTTTGTCTGCTACGACCCTGGAGTTTCTAGGGTTGGAAGGGATTGTATGGGGGAGGAGGGGTCGACGTCGCAAGAACTCCAACTCGCCGCAGAACTCGAAGGAAACCCTGGAGAAGTGAAGAGACTGGAGGGCGACTTCAGCTTTTTTTCCCTCTCCTCCTGGCGATGCAAGACGTACAAGCCGCGGGGAACGTAATGGCGCGCGAGCGGGCGGTGCAAATTCATCTGCCTCCTCTCCTGTAATTGGTGGAAGCGGTTTCCGAAGGGAAGCCCGTCGGCAAAAACTCTTAGACTCCACCGTGTCGCCTTGTTTTGCCTCCGGGGACAATCCAATTCCCGTCGCGTTCCTCCCGAGCACTGCAACACCCCCCACTTCCTCCCATGTCCTTCCACTAGCCTTCTCCACGACTTGTCTCTTTTGCTTGCCGCGGCCAAGCACTGTACATAACTCAATACTGTTTGCGTTTCTGGACCGGCAGCGGGAACGGCCAGTTTCTCAAGATTTATTGTAAGGGGAGATCCTGGCAACCGCTGCTTAAGCGAGCCCCTCACGTCTGTTCCTCTGGGCTGAGGGCAGAGGTCATACTTAGTCTTAATGGAAGTACGTGCAAGTAGTGGCTAGGCTATACTCAAACTCGCTGTGCAGGGCGTAACGAAATCTCGGATTACCATTTAAAAACACCCCTTCGTGCCTGCATGCAAAAACTTGTTACTCTTCCTGTTGGATCTTTTTTAATCTCTTCTTGACTCAAGATTTTACACTGTTAAAAAAACTTCCTAAAATGTTTAGGAAGTAATTAACGTAAACGCAGTATGGGACAGTCACCATACTTCAGCCTTGTAAATGTGCAAACTTTTACACTTATTGTAATACAAGTCTGGTAATTTTAGTATTTTTTTTTTACTGTTTTATACCATGGATGTCTGGGAAACAATTCTACCATACCTACTTTCTTAGCACTCTTATACGCACGTGTGACAAATTTACAAACTTTCTTTAGAGTATATATATAACTAGCTTAAGGGCACCGCCTACCACGCTCTTAAAATGCGTTACAGTGTGACGCAAATACGTTTTTTATGAAACTATTCCACATTTGCCTATTGTGCCAATGTACAAGGAGAACAAACACTTCGGACAAGGACGGAATATCATTGATAAGACACCATGCTCATTAAAAACACTGTTACTAAGCTCTGTACCATAGCTTAAAACGTTCTTTTTCAGGCTGCTTTACTAGAAAAAAACAACTGAACTGATCTATGCGAAGGTCAGGCAGAAACTTGCTCTAACTTTGCTACAGACTTTCAATAAAATTATATGGCCACCGCTTGGGTCCTATTGAAAAATTGGATCTGTGGGGATCCTGTACGCTAGTTCAGCGGCATTGGATGCGCGCTTCATAGTCCCTTGTTTAAATTACTGTAGTAACGTTTACTTCTTCTCACCGCAGAAAATGGCTTTAGTCTGAAAGTGATTTCGGTAAAGGTGACTAAGAGGCCTACCTAATATCATTTAACACGTAAATCCGTAGGTATTCGTGTTTTCGCTAGGGTTGAATGATTTTGAAAGGTATATCGCGCCCTTAACTTGCATTAGCTACACACATTGTATCTAAATAAGTAAAGCATGACTGTGTAACACCACTTATTTATTGTAACAACTATCGCTTTCCTTTTAATAAAAACCACCTAACATGTACAAAATTACTCACAAAATCGTAAATTGCAATGCCCTCTAGTGACGTTTATCAGTTTCACCCGTATGTGTTTAGCTACGATACAAAAATTAGAATTTTCTCCATGAGAAGTGGTACTTTTTTTTATAAAGGTCCCGTCTGATTGGTTACATTTAGCATGTATACAACCTAGTGCTATCCAGACGCTAGTGTAAGATACATGACAGCCACTACGTGCAGTCACTGAACTGAACCGGTTTGCAGTCTTTCCGTTTTCTTGACTCTGTCAATCAGACGTGTTTGAAAGATCCTTTTTAAGTAAACTATTATGGACATACGCCATTGTAGTACTACGTCTTAGAAAAACCAGAATGAAACGAGAAAACAATAAATAAAAGCCTAATTGGCCGTAGTCAACCAATACACAAATACAATCTAAAAAAAAATATTAATACATGCCTTTTTTGCTCCAATTTTCTGTTTCAGTCTGCTTGAAGACGGGAGCATACGACAGCTCTCGAAACGTCGCGACTAGCTGGTGTGAGAGAAACTCCTGAGTTTTCTTGTGTTTGTGACATTGCTGTTGGGTTTTGTGTGTAACATAGTCTTCTTCTTTATAGATGTCTGTATTGTCTTACTTTTGTTATCCTGAAGTTTCTTAGTTTTATCTTTTGGTTTCTTGTTTTGAACTTTCAGTATTTTCGTTTTGTATTTTCTGTGAATCGGTACAATTCTTCTTGGAATATTTTAGGATATGTGATGCATGTATGGTTTGACTACAGCCAATTCGGCTTTATAGCGTTAAATAAGTACAGAGAAATGCAAACCCATTAAATGTCGAAAAACACCATTGCATCACGAAGACATGCTATACGTCCGCTGACGAAGTTCAAAGCTATTTTAACGACTGGTAAAGTGATAGATGTAGGACTGAAGTTCTGCACACGATTTGGCGGTCCGACAACATTTTTTTAGTTCATAGTTTTTGCTTTCGTTATTATGTGAGAATTAAAAAATCATTTCCGTAGAGACGTTTGAATGCTAAAATAATGGAATTTTTTACAATGATGCGTTAATGGTTACACGATCTAAAATCTATTTTTAACCAGAAATAACTTCCATATTAATAAAACTTTTTGTACTTATTAATTAAAATAATAAAATTTTCTTCTGTAGAAATGTGTTTATATTTCATTTAATTTTGTCTGAGCTGAACAAAATAAGAAACGAATTAATTGCAACTTATCCAAGTCAAAGTCTCTCTCCCCACCCCCTTCCCCCCGTTTGTGGAAGCAGCTGGTGGATAAAATACACCTTTCTGAGCGCATTGTTAAATTTATTTATATCACCTCTTTAACACTTTAGTTAAAACACATTGACAGGCTATTTAGATGATTTATACAGGCCTAATCGAAGCTAATGTTCTCATCCTTGCTCCTGATGTCGGAGGCTCGACTAGCGGCGAGCAGCACATGTAGGGATTCGAACCTCGACTCTCTCCATGGCAAGGCGATGAACGAGTGGTAGTCGGACGGTCTTGTCATCTAGGTGAATCATAATGAGACAGTCCCAGTTTGACTGACTGTACTGCTGTATTTTACAGCATAGTTGGCATTCATAGCTAGGGTTTGGGTGAAGGGAATCGCTGTTGGATTGACGTAATGCCGTAGCCTACTTGCGTGTTTACGTTCTGGCCATGGCGCTCAGTACAGCACAGATGGTTATAAAATTTTGAATAATTGAAACCGAGTAATTTTCTTCTCAGGCTGTTTGGTGTATGTGTGTTGTCACGCGCAACCAATTAATAAAACCTAACTGTAACGCTTATATGTTTCAATTTTTGTGCAACATATAATGACCCAGTGATCTGAGAGTATGCTCACTTTTACGTGTGAAATATGTAACTACTTATTTTTCAAAAATGTTATTTGTGAGTAACAAAGATTTAAACGTCTCTTGTCATATTTGCTTACATAACCTAAAGGCACCAGCAATTAAAAAAAGCAGTTTATGAGATAAATAAAGTTTTTGTCACCCAAATTCAGAAAAGTATTTTCCTTGTTTTTTCGCTGAGTGTTTGTTTTTGTTTCTTAAATAAAATAAAATAAGAGTGAAAATATTAACTCGCCCAAACATTTTGAAACGTATCTTTTGATCGCTTGTGATATCTGTGTAATAGTGAAATACATGCGTTATGAATTTCTGAAACTTGTTGTGGACATTGTATAATATTATTTTGTCTTTTATGTATTGCAGGTGAGTTATGTGCTGCGCGACTATCTTGGTTGCTGTTCAGTCTGTTGGCAGACCGAGTTTGTGATCCTAGACAGTGAGTAGTGTACTTGTTTAACTTAGTACTTTCGAGAGCCTTAATAGCATTTGCGTTGTGTGTTATGTTTAACAATATACTGGGAAAACAACTCATGTGAAAAAATTATATGATCTATTGAAATATTGTCATTAATCAGGCTTTGTTGCCGGTACTATTTACCATACTGTTGAACTTAAGACAGTATTGTAAACAAAACTGGGAATCAAGAAGTTGATTGGGATTTTGTAATTGGTTCTGTATTTGTAAATATAGCCCCTACTACAGAGAACTGTTCACCTCCTACGGAAGAAGTTATTACTTTCGCAGAAGCAATTTATTGTTCCAACAAAAATTAGACAATAGTAGGTGTATGTACTTCAGCAAACAACTGCGATGTACCGATTTGCAAGAAAACCGTTTGTCAGTTCTAGTTGTTATTCTTGTCGGGACAATGTAAACAGTAACAGCAGCCAAACCTGATCGCTGCCTTTTATTTAACAGAGTTGTGGTTTCCACAGCTTTACTATATTTTTATTTTATAAATGTTGTCAGACTGCTTCTACTGTGTGGATTTTAAATGATTAGAATTTAATGAAATGCGTGTAAAGAAATATACTGGACATAATTTTTATAGACACACTTACTGTACTTTCGTAAAGGAACTGAGGTATTTGTTTGTAAGAATAATCATATAAGTATGGTGCAGTTTAATAAATCGTGATACATAATACATAGCAAAAATTATGCTATGTATGTGTGTGTGTATATATAATACGTATTATTTGGTATTACATTTAAGGGCTTGTTCCCGAGTTTTTTTTTTCAGACTGGTGCCAATAACTCAAATATTTTTTAACCAAAAGTTTTGAAAAAATTTGAGTCAATGTGCAATCACACGATGCACAATACTGTGGACGCGTTTGTTAAAATAATGTACTATTCGCCAGCAAAAAAAAAAAAAACCTTCATTTTTGCTTATTTTCACGACGAAAAACGTGGTTCTTTGGGTAATGAAATCTAAAAAAACCGTTCAGTATAATTCTACAAAATTTCAGCTACAAATTATAACATATAAGTGTCAAAACTGTGCAGCGAAATTTTGATATGAGTATTAGGTAGCAATTTAAAAAAAAATATTTTCGAAATCACTGCAAAACTCCGTAACAAGGCCTTAATACCACATATTTGGTGCGCGTATTGACTATTCATCAGAATATACCCGTCCTCATACGTGTTGAAAAATAGGAAAACCATAGCCGTTACTACTCAGTGCCAACAACTAGCATCAACAGTATAGACAAGGCATTTTCACAGGGATAATAATTGCCAGACACCATTATTTATTTAATTATTTCTGTTTGTGCTACGTAACAATTAAAGGTTTCATTGTGTAAGATATTTCAAGGAAAATTATAAGTAGTTTTCAGACCAATGTGTGATACCTGGAACGAAATATTAGTTGGTTCATTAATAAGGTTTGTTAAAATGATACTCTGTACCAGAATTCTGCACAGTAGCTTGTCCCGTAGTGCGTGTCAAAATAAAGGTTACCATATTGACAAATGAATGTATCCTCAAACAATGTGCAAGTTCTTTCAGCATCACTCCAAGCTATGTACGTACTTATTGGTCTGACTTCTTGTTATTGTTGACTTAGGTTAGGAGATAACACCGGAGGAAGAGGATATTAGTGTCAAATAAGTCGTCGTTTGTTGGACACGTAATTACTATAGATGATGGTATATCGCGAACATTGTTTGTGTAAACATATACCCTCGAAAACACTGTGGTTTCTCACAACGCGTATGACTGGGTGATACTCGGCTGACCTCCGTAGCTGTCTACAGACCAATAACAGGCATCAAATATTACAAGATCGGGATTCTTATTGGTCTAGTTAAATAGGGTAACAGCTCCTTGTACATGCGAAAACCAGTAATCTTATGATAGGCTGAAGATACGTTGAAATTTAGCTGACCGTCAAGTTTTCCCGCGATAATAAAATGATGCAGTTATTATCGGAGATTCCTGCTTTGTTCCTGAATAGTTTCCTATACAAAAGTCATCAGATCGATATTATTTTCTGCCAGCGACTGTTTCAAAGCGCAGTTTTAAAAACTCGGTAGCTAACTAGTGTTATTACAGCCAATAGTTCTGTCTTTTCCTCTACG
>PNEQ01096815.1:0-30564 GCA_003012365.1 Medauroidea extradentata | reverse complement strand
TCTGTTGACAGCGGCCACTTAACCCACATTCTCTCCCACATCGGGCAGCTCCTGGTGTCTAGGCTCGAGCGAGGGGACTAGACAGGGAGTGGTTATGGCGAGGAGCTGGAAGTGTTGCAGGGATGAGGGGAGGGTGGACTTGTAAGGTCGCGCACTTGACAGGAGACAAGATCAGCAGCTCGGCGTGGTAGTAAACACGACGAGAGACAAACAGCGAGATCCCCCAAACACAAGAGCGCGTCGTCGAGGCATGCCGTGACGCTGACATCACGTCCACGGTTAGAAGTCGCCGCGTTTGAAAATAAGATGACATGTTAAGGGGGGGGGGGAGACAAAAAAAACACGTGAGACTCGCGCGGCCACGTGTAATTACACAGCAAGGCAAGGCGATCCAGGGGTGACGTCATCGACGTGGCAGCTGCGCTCCCCTGCGACACTGACCCCTTTTCTGCTCCTTCCCCCCTCTTAACGTCTCAGTGTGTTTATCTTTCGTTTGAATTGTTGGTTATTAATCATGACGAGAAGACAACTTGATATCATTTTCTTATTCTTTATCCCCCTCCCCTTCTTTTTATTGTTGTTTTCCTTGTCCCATTCAGAGTCACGATTCTCAGGAAAATGTCTTCAGGAGTTGCCCTGCTAAGCGAGGTTAATTCTCTTAAGAGCGGGGCTAATTGATACGTTAGGAAATGTTTGTGTAAGTTGTTCTCCAAGTGTACAGCTCCAGTTGAATTTCCCCTCTCCCTCCCTCAGTTCCCACCCATCCTAAGCAACATTTCTTGACTTGTCTCTAGAACTTCTTAAGTCCGTTTCCATAAAAAATTGTATCGTTGTGACTCTGAGTAAGCATATCGTCTAATAGGCTGTTGAGTAGTAAGCCGGTTACACGTATTAATATTTGCATAGTGTTAGGATAAACGTCGGAGGAAGACAGTTAGGCTTGATGATTTATTATCAGGTTTGCTTGGGAGGCCTATGAAGTGAATTTAAATTGCAATGCATTACTGTGTTTTTACAATGACGTAATTAATTTGCTCGAAGTCTTTGTGAGGAAAAAATTAAATCGAATCACGGGTGATGGAATTTAGCTTCGGGAAGAATGAATATGTGAGAGACACACGACCTTTATTTATTTAGAATCTAAAGCCAATTGGGCCTACGCAATATTTTTGTTGGTTACTGAAGAATTCTATAAACCAAATTTCGGCCAGATATGTTTATGTTAATAGGTACATGTTGGTATAATGTTAGGCCGTGTAAGAAAAATACGTTGGATTACGTGAGACGTTGAGTGATCCAAAAATTTTCTGTATAATTTTGGTATTTGTTGTACTTTTGATAGCTGTTCTGTCGAAGTAAGAATTTGTTCTGAATAAGGAGCAAAGAGCATAGTTTCTTAGCAGAACATATTGTTACTTCTACAAAACAGGTTATTGTAGAAAACAACGCAGATAGTACCTACAATTATACTGATCTGTTGTTCCTATTTTAACAAAAGTAAAGTATCGACCATATGATTTTACTGGTGGAAAGTCTGTAGAAAAGTTCAGTGCACATCTCAATCCGAGTCTCACATACATCCTGTTAGTACATTTTCAAGTACGGTAGTCTGGGAATGTCGATTTTAGCCATGTTGGCTTAGAAACAGTATTTTTAATTAGCATAGTGTCTTTACGATAAGGTTCCGACCTTGTCTGAAAAAATTTGTGTTCTTTTTGTACGTTGGCACAATGGACACACGTGGAATTTTTTCGTAAAAAAAAACCTGTTCATGAACACACTGCAACGCATTTGAAGAGTGGGGTAGGCGACCGCCTTAATGTCTCACTATTGGATTTCTGCGACGGCATAGTGGCGAAGTAGCTTATGTCGAAAATGTTATACTTAACTATTCTTCCCCGTAGCAGAAAGCTTTCGTATAACTTGATAAATGTTGCTGAGTAGTGTTTAAGTAATGAATATGTAGTTATTGGAAATTCAAATGTAAATTTAGGCGCCTAGTATGATTAACAATAGTTATTTGGCAAGGTACGGTTTGTTTACAGACGAATGACAAGTTTCCTGTAGCAGTAGCGACGCACCAAATTTAACAATGGCTCAGTCATATACAAAATAAGAACTTCGCACAAGAACACACTACACTGAACTCTAGCAAACAGTCAAATTTTCCTGCGATTAATCTGTGTCCGTACCCATATGGTGATAACAGGTGATTGTGACTGCGAGTGAGGTTTGATTATAGTATTTAAGATATGTCCTCGCCAGGCGCATAAACGGCGTTTTTTATGTGAAAATACTAAAAGTGTTTATTTACAATGTGGTTATATGTGTTAAAAGAACACACACTTCAATATATGCTTCTATGTATTTAAAATGTCATGCTTGTTGGTAAGGTGTTATTAGGAATCTTCAGTATTGCTAACAACTACCTTTCCGGACTGCGGTTGTAGAAAACTTTCGTTTGATTTTATGCAGTACTGTCTACAAATATGATGATAGCGACAATCCTTAAGTCCCGAAAATAGAGAAATACTACAAAATCATTTTAGTGCTCAGCTCTTAAAGGCGTTATCATTCATGACGTCTATACCAGTGTCGCCCAAATAGCTTAACTTTTTTTGTTGACACCAGCGGATTGAAAAAAAAAATCTGAATAGGACTTCTCTGGACGACATCTACTGACGGAGATGTATTGAGAATACCTAAGAGAATGAATTGTGAAGACAGTAGCGAGATGTGGGGTCCGACTCGCATCAGGTGTGTCGGGCGCCATGTTAGAGACAACACAGCCACGCCACCTGCAGAGTTGGCGACGCTCAGCGCACCGTAATTAATTCTTAATTAAAATTTTACCTACCCCATCCAGTTGTCTCACCCTTCCCGTCGTGCCTGAGCCAGGGTCGTGGGTAATGAGGGGGCGGGAGGTGGGGGGCGCAGCGTCTGTAACGAAGACACAGCCGTACAACACTTACATAACGAGTTAGCTCGAGAGCAGAAGGTTTGGTCTCTTGCTCCTACCCCCTCCCACCCTCCACAATGTCTCCGTCTTTCTCGTGTTCGTGCGCCGCGCAACAAACATCCTAATTTCACAACTCGTGTCTCTTCTCTCCTGCGGTGCTGTATTATTATGATGTATATGTTTTATGAACTCCCCCATTCTCTGCTTCTCCTCCTCCTCACCCTCCCTCACCACCTTCCCTGGCTCTTCCTTTGCTTTCAGATGTCTCCTCAGTTCCGGCAACACAAGAAGTTTCCCCGCGTTCTGCGCTGCTCGTACCTTCTCGTCCTCCCAACACTGGGGCATCGCGACACAAGAGTACTGCGCTCTCATATAGGTCGTTCAGGTTTAAGTGAGCACTTAATATTTAACGTTTCTAAAATATCACTAGCCGTTACTGCATATAATTCGACATTAACTATAGTCTCCTTACTGTTTGTATGGTTGGCAGCAAAATTATATGCAATATAGTTACGTGTATTTTTCTATTTAAATACAACAATGCTGGATCAAAAACAACCAAATTCAGTATAATTGTATTTTATATAATTAAATAACTTCTTTTATCAAACTATACAGGGCCTTACCGACTGCACAATTTATTTTTCAAGCGCAAACATCAAATAATGTGTCCAGAGAGGTTAGATATTTCCCGATGTTAGCTATTACACGTGGAAATATACGAATTAGTTGAAAATAGAACTTTAACAGGTTTTTTTTAGTGCTCACTTTATCCCGTACCATCTACATCTCAATTGGCGCCATTTTGCGATTTTTTCTACGTGGCTTTATCTCCGTTTTTCCACACCAAAAAACAAAAAACAGCCAGGCTTTTTGTACTGTTGTAATTCCTTTGGATTAAAAAGACAAAAAAACTGTTATGTAACTAAAATATTTTCGAAGTCGATAAAAAAGCAAACGCACATATTATGTAAGGTGACGCATTCCTATAGCGTCATTTCTTGCGCTGCAACCAAAAGTAAGAGTGCCCTGGATTCAATTTTTTTTTTAAAGCTTCCACAAGCCTGTTGGCTTAAATTAACATGTTCAGCTCTAAATACAACACCCTCTCATGTACTGCAGGCTTTAGCTAGTGTGAACATATAACTGTTACACTGTTTACAATATTAAGTTTTAGATTGTGACTCGAACCCGGGTCATCCCGAATGTGAGTACAACGTGTTATCGTTGCACCAATTCGCTCGGTTTGTAACCAAAATAAAAATAATTAACGGATGACAAACATTCATTGCATCACTTATGTTGTTAACGTAAGTAACGCAGAAGATAGTCCGATTAAGAAAATATGATTGAGAAAAACTGGCTGAAGTAATTATTTTCTGTTTTCTCTCTCACATATTTTTTTTTGCTATGGAAACTGTACCTGGATATGAAAACAAGTTGAAGAATAAATTAATATTCTAGTAAAGTGTTTTATTACCTTGGCAGTGTAGTGCCGTTGGTAATGGTTATAGACGAATAAAAAGCCACGATAGACTAACGGGAAGTAGAACTGAACTGTAATTTGAAGGATCATATTTGTAAATTTTAAATTCATCAGTAACTCAAATTCGTATTTAGTAATATTACTGTTTACTGGTAACATTTATACGTATGTGGCTCGAAAGGGAGCTGATGAAAATTAAACTAGGCATTGAAAAAATATATAGTTTTAATGGGTTGTATTATAATTTATTTTTTTAAACCCATATTGATAATAGTAGAGAACGTATATTTACAAACGGGACGTACAGAACGATGTTGGATATAAATTGCAACGAAAAATATCAATTGGAAATTTGAAGAATGTCATTCAGCGACCTGGTTATTAATGACATTCGTGAAGCCTTGAGTGTATTTCGGGGAAAAATTTTGTTGTGTTTGTTGGCCCGAAAATACGTTAAAGGTTTACTTTATGTAAACAAATATGAAAAAAAGCGACGTAAACAAATATGAAATAAGTATGGACTAAAATAACAATATAACGGTATAAATTTTTGTTGAAAGGATCACGCGAAAAGTTCAAAAGTAATTTGTAAATTGTAACATCTTAGGATTTGTTTTCTACCTCTTAAAAATATTCGTACTTAACAGCTGCATAGTGCGAATACATAGTTTGTCAGTATCTGGGGGAAAAAATCTGGTAAAGAATTCTTTTAGCAAAACGTTTTGTTGGAGGCATTTCCTACTCAACACACATGTTTTTTACTTGTTCTGAATTGCAGATACTACATGCTAACATTTAAGGCAACCAACCCCAATTAGCATACGACCATAACGATGTTGGGAACTGCAAAGAGACTAACTTGATTTTGATAGTTTTGAAGTGGGAAAATATTATTTTTATCTTCCTTTACTGGGTTTTGTGTAGCTAAGTGTAACAACGACGAGGTTACTGAGAGTATTGCCAAGTATCTAACTGGAACTTGGAGCGAATCTGAAAGCTTTAGGATAAGCATGTTCTTATTAGGGCGTTAACTCCTCTTTATAAAACGTTATTATTGTCTGACACACTTTCATTCGTAAAGTTTACGTTGAATTTGTGTAAACTAAAAGTGGTATTTAAGTCCGAGTGATTTATTGAGATGGCTGTTTACTTACGTACGGAGGAATGTTTATTTAACTCAATAGTTTCCCTGTTAGTTATATTATCTAAGTTCGGTACATAACTTATACAAGAACTATTACGTATTGACATGTGTCGTTTTTTTTTTTAAGGGAAATCGACTAGCACTCTAATTATTTTTTGAACCGTGAATTTTTCGCAGCGTATTTTTGAAATAGCTGAAGTATAAATACGTAAAATATAGCGTTCCTTAATATAGTATATTTGTAATTAACCGCAACAATGTCATATTAACGAGTTTAATATTTTGTACAAATGTTATGTACTTAATTAGTATCTATAACTTCCTGCGTAATATATTACGTGTTCATTTCTCTCACTATGATTTGTCAGATTGTACAGTATTTGATTGCTTAATTGAGTAGTATATTAAATATATGCCCTGTTGTGATTTCATTAGGCCCTATGTTAAATTAATTTACTTTGTGCACCGTTACGTAAGTTTATTTATCAACAATATTAAGTCATTCAGCGAGAAAATATTTTGCTGAATTGGCTATTTCTTTGAGTAGCTATGAAACAAAAATTACTCCGCAGTAAAAAAAAAAAAAAACATTTCACGAAATGTGCAGAGCATAATACGACCACGTTAGTAGAAAAGGAAATTGCCATAATTTAAATATATGTGTGTACAGCGTAATTTGTTATCCTTTTTGCTATAGTAGTAATTCGTTACTAATATTCATCCAACTTTAAGGCAGTATATGACATAGAGAAAGAGAGAGAGATAAAGCGTGTGTGTGATTTATCACGGCAAAAGATGACTAGTAGGTTTCACAATGTAGTTTTTAAGTGTCCGACGTTTCTATGTCGTCATTCGTTTTGTCCCAAATATAACTAGACCAATGAGAATCCTGGTACGCCACTGCTAACATTTTAAACCGTGCCAAACAATGTCGTCCAATCGTAGGCCTATGAGTAGGAACCCAGGTTTTTCGCGAAAAGAATTTTGCCCCGCTTTGTTTCAGTGCCTTACGTGCACATCTGCAATTCTGATTCTTGATTTTTGGCAGCGTGTCTATGTGAAGAGCCGTATATCATTTGCCTGAGCCAATTACAATAAAGTCTCTGCAACACCTCACGGCTGTGATTTGCTGGTAGAGTCCCAAGGCTCGAGAGAGTTAAAATATCCAATCACTGACCACGAAGCAGAACTGCAGATGTGCACGTAACACACTGAAACAAAGTGGGACAAAATTCTTTTCGCGAAAAATCAGGGTCGCTACCTATAAGATGCTAAATGCTACAGTACTTTAGAGACAATATTGGCACCATCGATTTTCATGATTTTGTATTCTCCAGACATAATAACACATTTTGACTATATTAAATTATCACATTCAACGTTTGCCAGAATTACGAACACTGTTCGGGTGAGTGATTACTTTCGTAATTATAAATTGTTAGCAACCATAAACGATTATCTTATCGTGAGAAAATCAAGAAAATAATGCTATTGACTATTAACATGCATAAAAGACTAGACGTTATATGATGTAACTTTTTGATTGTACTTTAGTCCAATAATGTTTGTCGTATTGTTTGTTGTGTCTATGTTACAGAAACGACTGAAGCTCGACAATGATACGAAAATAACTGTGTGTATCGGAGTTTCAAACAGTTTACCGGAACTACTAATTTCGAGTGTTTTCGTAGATCATTTACGAGATGTTCGTCGAGAAACGTTTCATTTTTATCACACTCCTAGATAGAACTTCAACAGTAATCTGTGCGTGTCCGAAGAACTTGCTAAGGAATTGCGATAAATGTCAAAATCGAGTGATAAAACGCTCATCAGAAAGTTGACTAACGTTTTGTTTTTCTACTGACGTATATGTTATCCTTTCTTCTTTTGTAAGAGCACTTGTATTTGTCATATTTAGAGATGATGGTTTATCGCGGGAAAACTTGACTATTTGCTGGGTTACAACGTACGTGTAGCCTACCGTAACATTACTGACTTTGGCTTGTACGTGAAGCTGTAACCCTATTTAACTAAGCCTTTAATAATCCCGCTATTGCAATATGTGATGCCAGTTATTGGTCTGCAGACAGCTACGGAGTGTCAGACGTGTATATCCCAATCATACATGTGGCGACAAACTTCAGCGTTTTCAAGGTTATGTTGGCACAGCACGTTTTCGCGATATTCCATCATCTCTAATCATATTTTAAATAACTCATTAAGAGGATATTTTTACTCAAATTTCTATAAGAAATTTATGTAACCTATAATCTGAGCATCAAGGTTTCGCTTCACTGGAAAAGAAAAGTGTTGTAGAAAACGTCCTTGTAAAATAGCGATAGGAATCCGGTTTAGGCGTTAGTTTGGATGTTACGATAATCGAACTGTTGAAGAAACAGTCTGCCCTGTAGAAGGAACAGAATGTTCTTTGTCGTAAAATCTTTGCCTTAGATAGCTTACCACCTTTCATTGCGCTATTTCAATCGAAGAGTGACAGTGAACAGCAATGACTATCTACTCAAATCGATTGTTACAGACATCATTGCATTCGTTGCTGCACGTGTGGTATAGCGCAGAGCAGGATTCACAATCAACACGTAATGTACGCTACGTGTTAAAGTATAAACACTGATTGTGCGTGCAAGCATTCACATCACGTGTGCGTACGTGCGTGACTGTGTTGGTCAACTTTTTACTTCTTGCGTACGTATGCTTCGTGGTTGGTTGTAAATTCAAATTGAAAGTAGCCGTAAGATTTACGACTTGACATTTTTTTTTTAATGGCTTTCAAATAGTTTCTTTTTTATTTTTTTGTCGAAAATTATTTTAGGTGTTTCGATCCAAACTAGTAAGGTGCCATGATTTTCAGTCGACATTTTGCACCAGAAAAACAAATTTTTTATAGGTGGTTCAGGATAAAGTGAGCACTTTTGAAACTCTACTTACTGTTTCTACTTTCAGATAATTAATAGTTTCGTACCACTTTTAAGTACAGTATAAACAAAGCAACCTTAGTAATATTCATAGTATAATACTAATATAATATTAATAATATATAACTAGAGTCCGGGATATTTCTAGGGTTCAACGACCTGCAGGCTAGATTCTACATTCCTGTATAGCCTACACTCTGTCCTCAACTACTTGTATACTGGCTGCTGCTCCAGTGGGTGAGCATTTGAACATTTGACAATGAGTGTTTTTATGCATTTCCGCCATTGATTCGGAATGCTCAAGGTCACGTTTAATAAACAATGACCGGTCGAAACAGTTTCCAACATATACATGACTTAGAAATCCAACCTCTCCTCAGTTGAATCCGCGACATTTCCGGGCCTCCAATAATAATATATAATAATATAATATATAATAATATAATATATAATAATATAATACAGTACCGTACTTCAAAGTTAACGTCTGACGTCACAATATATGTCATTTAATAAGTATCATTCCAGACAAGATTGTCTTCAAAAGTGTTTACTTTATCGCGGAGTGCCTATACACATCTAGATTCAATGGTGATGTGAATTCAATTCCAAGAACCTCACGTAGGGCTACGTACGTTAAGTGTGGTTGTAAATCCGGCTAATCGATAATGTTGTTCGTTAAGTTAGTTACCTTGTGTTTTAATTCGCGGAGTAGCGTGTGTATAATCCAGCTAGACAGGTGCTCCATTTTCGTGATGCTCGGAGCGTACCGTAGCGCGGCAGCGACACGCCCACTTCGTTGTTATTTAAGGTGGTGAGTATAGAAGGTTTCCGCTCCTTTGCGGGTAATTTAATTATAATTAGAGGAACTGCGCTTTGAAATTGAGCCTGATGAGAGTAAATAAATCAGATGGCGGGTGGCTAGGCCCACCTGCGCAAGGGATAATAAAGGGAATCAAGAATAAAGCTGCCGGGAAAGGGAGCGCGCGTTAAATAAAGACGAACGAAGTCTGGGCGACACGGTGTCGCAAGGGGGGAAGGGAGGTTGGAGGGGGAATTACCCTGTGCTCGTGAGGTGGAAATCGCAGGCAGCCACGTTAACAGCGCAGAGGGGCGTAAAAGTGGAAACTCGTGAGTTTGGACCCAATTAGGTGCCCGGCGGGTCCTTGGGAAAATGTTTAAATTTCGCTGGACAGTGTTGGTCCCAAGTCAGACTCCCTCCGGAGCCATTTATTTTCCTAGCAGTATTTCACCAGTCTTGGAAGTAAAAAAAAAAAAGGGGGGGGGGACACTGCGGAGCTGAAATATTAGTTCTTAAGCCGTGGATATATATTTTTTATGCTCTTATTTTACACTAAACCACAGTAATTCGCTCGTATAATATTATAACAGGCAAAGAAGTGCGAGGTGTAAGCTAAGGAAAAGGCTAATTGAAGAAATCTTAAGGATTTCCTAATATACTCCATTAGACCTACCTATCCTAATTAGACTTTTTTTTTAGTTAAAGTGGTAAAGGTTGGACTAATTTATGTGTAGATTTATTTTGTTGGAACTTGTGGCGTATACTTGAAATTCCACATTATCGTGGCATTTAATGATTGTATTTTGCAAAACTTTTCGTAGAAATAAATGTTAAGTTACGTCAAGGTGTTTAAATATGCGTCGCGCGTGGTTACAGAAC
Organism: Medauroidea extradentata; assembly: GCA_003012365.1. Lineage (NCBI taxonomy): Eukaryota > Metazoa > Arthropoda > Insecta > Phasmatodea > Phasmatidae > Medauroidea > Medauroidea extradentata. Next base: position 20,361 of record PNEQ01096815.1, on the reverse strand, counting down.
TAAGACAGCATCCGAAATCACAATAAGCTGTGCAACTAAGGAAGGGCTGCAGATAGGCAGAAAGGCTGCGTTTTTGTCTGTGTGGCAGGAGCTGTAAAGTTGTCGTTAATCAGCGTATGTAGTGTATTATCACCTCTCCGCGCAATCTACTCTGCTGGCGTGCAGTGCTTAGTGGTGACAACAGTAGTTTATTTGTGGACAGCTTGTTTCTGTTGGTGTGTTTTTAGAATCCATTTGTTATATTTCTAGTAACGGCAGTCTGAAAAAGCCATCTCTGGCCATTTTGAGGGGCCAAAAAATGATGTATATAATAAACGTGCCGAATTTTAAAAACTATATAGCGACATGGTTTGAAGCGTGTGTTCTTTTAGTAGATTTACAAATATAACGTACGTTAAATAATTTCATCAAAAACAGAATAGCCGCAACTTGCTGCAACGCATTTGAAGCGCATTTAGGGAGGCCCCGTTAAGGTGGCCGCCGAGGCTTCAGAGCTTCTTCCGATACAAGTTTATTCGATAAAGCTTCTCAACGTCCGTAAATGATGTCTGCTTAGGAATAGCATTCAAAGAACGTTACACGCAAGTACACCCAAATTATGATCTTCCAGTAATATATAAAGCATATTTTGTCACGGTAGAGTACGGAAACGGGTGTTTTTGAGTTCCATTTTAGGCATAGCCTAGACATTGTGTTTTGTGCACTATAAACAAAAATTCCATCACTGCGTGCTGATTTCAGAGGAGAAACATGCATGGGACCGAGTGATGTATGATCGTTAATTTTTAGTGATGAGATGGTGAACAGTGTTGTTAGATGGACAAAAACAAAAGTTGTTAGATGGACAAAAACAAAAAAAAAAATTTTGACACTGTAAGGTAAAGATATACTGATCTTGACAAATCAGATATTAGGACTTGTACACTCAATGAAACGAAGTGTTTCTTTGGGTTATTGATTTGTAGTGCTATCTTCAAATTATATAATTATATAATGAAGGCATGTGCCCTCTTTTTGCCACAAACGGTACCGGCCAGGAAATTTTTCGACCAACACTGTCCAGAGCAAGATTTGCAATTATTTTGACTTGTTTGCGTTTTGATAACCCAAATGACAGATAAGCAGCTATATAATAATTTTTGTAAAATTTTGTAGAGAACTCTCAAAATTGTTATTCATTGGGTGCAAATGCTACAGTTGATGAAATGCTCATTTCCTTCAGATGCCAGTGCAAGTTCAAAATGTACATTCCTTCCAAGTCCTCAAAATATGGCCTGAAAGCTCAAATTCTGGCATACTCCAAAACATACTTTGTTTACAATATGTACTTGTATTGTGCAAAGGGAACTGATGAACTGGCGCCCACTCATGAAGAAAAAATATTTCCATTCCTGCTCAGGAGTATCAAGACCAATAACCAAGAGTAACTGAAACATTACTTGTGATAACTGATATGCTTGTATTGGACTTTCTGAAGATTTGAAGAAAAGGGGACTGACCTTGGTTGGTACAATAAGAAAGAACAGATAAGAGATTCCAAATGAGTTTCTTCCATCAAGTAAAAGAATCTCTGGATCCAATTTAAATGACTTTACCAAAAACACAAAACTACTCTCACATATACCGAAAAAACGGAAGGCTGTACTCCTGATTTCCATTATGCATGACACTGCAGAAGTCGATCCTGAAACATACAAACCTGAGATAATAAATAGCCTACTACAACAAAACGAAAGGTGGTGTTGACACAGTTGTTGAAAAGTGTTTCAAGTACTATTCAAGTCGTCGAACTAGGCTTTGGCCTATGGTGATGTTTTTCCGTCTCCTGGATAAGTGTTCTCAACGCGTTTATTGTTTATCAATCATTACACGTCAGTAAACAATTTACTAGGATGACTTTCATGAGGACTCTAGCAAGACAGTTGACCCAACCTGTTTTGCAATAAAGACTTGTGAACACTAGACTGCCAAGAGAGATCCGAATGTCTGTAGTGCGGGTCCTAGGGACAGACATGAAACCGGATGAAGAGTCCCAAAATGAAAATGAACTGCCAAGAGGCCATAGAAAAACTTGTTACCTACGTCCAGCTAAGAAGAAGAGAAGGACAGCTTACTTGTGCTGCAGTTGCAAATCACCAATTTGCTTGGAATGTTTCAAGAAGTTGTATCGTGAATGTGTAACTCATTTGCTGGAATGAAGAAGGATAGAGGATGGTCAGTTTTTTCTCTCTCCAGAATTGCAAACATAAGACATATATCCATAAATAATTTACCCGGACAGTGCAGCAATGTATACAATTTTTTTAAAGGCATTTGAACAGTTTTACAGTTTTTAGAAATACAGTGTGGTAATTAGTTGAAAATATGTGAGTTAAATTTGGATATTTTGTGGAAAAGCCTGAATATAGTATATGTATTTTTATTTTGTAATGTAATTACTAATAAGACAACTTAGTAACCCAACAATTAATAATCTTATGTAGCAAATTTTTATATAAGTTTTTACCAATTTATTTGGTGAGGCCCGTGGGACCTCACATCTGTGTATATGCACAAAAATGTTAAGTTGGTAGGTTAAAATTAATGACAAGAAAATCTGGGTTGTAAGTACATGTTTTTTAATGACATAAACAATTACTGTGCTTTAATGCGCATGTCTGGCGTCATACTTACCTCCTAACGACTGAAATGGTTGCCAATCTATAAGTGTATTTTTTTCCCCAGGCAGTTTATAATTACAGCACTGTGGAGCTATGACTCTGTTACCGATCGTAACGCTTTTTTTCTCTAGTTATAAAGTAAAGGTAGGCAAAGTTGTTTACTTTGGCTTCGTGTGTAAACATTGTTAAGAAGCGGCATTATTAATTTGTTTTAATTACTGAAAACACGTACGCATACATTTAATGACTTTTGAATCGTAAAAATAAGTTTGATACATTTTAGACAATATCACGTTTGTGGCACTGTGAAAAAAAAAATTGTTGCATTCAAGTTTGAATATGAACCACTGCGAAATAGTTTGACGCATTGAAAGTAAGTATATTGTAATGGTGACAAAAATTGTGTAGAAATTTAAATAGTTTAGTAGTAATATTTGAAGCAGCCTAGAGTTAGTTGTTTTATTAAGAGAAACTGTATGTTGAAAATGTTGTTATACTGGCTGCAAAGAAAATAAAAATATCATCACAAGAGAATTTTTTAAGGAGAAAATACGATAACACCAAATACATGTTACAGTTTTTTTTACTCGAAATATTTTTCTTCCTTGCTTGTAAGAACGTGTTTTACTGTATTCTGGGCACTATTAACTTGCAGTAACATTGGGGTGTAATTTATAATGTACGTATTGGCTAGTATCTACATACATTTTAGCGTAAGTGTTAAGTGTTCTTTCCTCGTAGTCAGAGTGCTGTGGCGTTATGACGACTAACAAACTGTTTACATAAATAATTTGTAATCGATAGGCCTAAATAACGTCCCTGTGATAAAATACGTTCAAAACATTTCACGAGAGCTATTCATGTTTCTTTTTTAACATGTTTTTAATGAATTATTTGGATACTCGTAAGATAGATGGCTTTATTTGGATGTAAGGTTAATTTTTTTCTGTTGTTCGTTGTAAAAAATTTTATTAGTGAAAAGTAGAGCTGTGGACATTTAACGGTTTTAGAAGCTTAAATACATTTAATTGTATTCTCATCAGTGCTCAAGGTAGTAATTAGTTTGTGTAAGTCGTGATTGCACTATTTCCTTACCGCGAATGAAGCGTTATCAGTTAATATAAACTGTCAGGAAATTAAAGTGTGTATTTACACGTAGAGATGCTGCAGTCTATTTATAAACTTATCTGCGAAAGAGCCCTGCGTGTAATGTGCGTGGTCTAACATCACTACTATAGGTACACGCGCTCGCGTTGTCAGCTAGTTTCTTCGCCCCTACATCCCTGCACACCCTCCAGCCAGCCAGCAATTGTCTTGGTCACAGCCCTGCGCGGGTGCGGGGTGGTGGCTGCATGCCGGAGGGGAAAGGGGCGCCGCCCAGCGGGAGTCTGCGGAACTAAGTGCTGGACCGGCCGCCGCGAACAGATGTCGCCACGGGGAAGCTCTTGCGCGACTCGCCGGCCGCCAGCCCTTCCATGCCAGCCCGCCGCGTTGTTTGACCCCGTGACCCGGGCGTGTGTACCCGGTTATATAAAGTAACCTGTTGGGGTCAGGTAGGTTTGTTTGGCCACGTTGCCAGTCTTGATCGAGCACCAAGTTAAGCCTGCAAGCATTACGTGGTTTTGTGACTTCACTTATCGGACGCTTGAAAACTCTTCTCGGGTTACATTTTTTTTAAATTCCTCACTCTGGAATTTTTACCAGCCCACGTTAAACTCGTGACTTACGGGGGCGCCGCTTACCACGCACTTAAAAAATGCACTGCTGTGTGTCCGTAAATACCTTTTATTTCGAAATTTTGTGCCCATTGTGTCAATGTACGACAGGAAAATATATTTTCAATGGTGACGGAAAGGTAGTTTCAAAACATCACGTCGATTAGAAAAATTCGTTTTCGAGCCCCTCAAAATGGTTAAAAAGAACTTTTTCAACTTGTTATATGTGAAAAACAACTCTGGAAACATTCATGCAAACATGAAATTTACTTAAAACTTTTCAGAAATAAAAAGTTGGGCAGGAGGGTGGTCACCATTGAAAGTGTCTGTCATGCGAGTGATCTACGATACCACTGCACGTTGTTTCAGTGTCTTGCGGTAGAAGTGGTGTCGCACTAGATGAGTCGATCAACATGGCGCTTGGCGCCATGCCTCTCACACAGACACAAGGCCAGTAGGCGGACGCCTTAATTAATGTAACCTGTTTTGTGGACTGTGGTCCGTTCGTCACTATACGGAGGAAATCAAAACTTGTAAGAATCTGCTGGACTCGTGTCTTTACCCTGACCAGGACCGCCCGGTAGCAACATTTTGGGGGCCTGTTACAAAATAGTTTCTGGCCACATCTATAGTAAAAACAAGTTAAAAAATTGGGTGTAGACAGGTGTACATATTTATTAGTAGCCCTTGAATCGTTACATGACGAAAATTACACTAAACAATCCGGGGAAGTAAGCTTTTGTATTCAGTATTAAGAATTTTGGTAAGGGGAGGAGCTCCCTTTGCAATCGTTTGCCTCGGACGATTTGCATGATTTACCCTACTCATCCCCCCCCCCTTGTGGCTGGCACTGTTTAACTCGTTGTTGAACTTGAAGACAAGTTACGATATTGGCTACGTTTTCATGTCGTTTTGAGAACGAATTTACTATTAAATTTCGGCTGAGTACGATACCCATCTTTAATGTAAACTTCAGATCTCATTGTAACTACTTTGGCTAAAATTTTTGTTGAATCTAAATCATGTTGGCTGTAGTGAATTGAAAATTATAAATCCGTTACAAGGCTGAATTCTTCTACGCATACGAGTAAGATTTCGACGATTTTTTCTCCAGTAATTTTAAACAGAACTAAAATCTCTAGGGAACGATCTCTGTGCTATTATTCGATATTTTACCACAAAAGAAACATGCACAGGCAAACAAAAAAAAATGTTTAAAAAAAACTCGAGAGCTCGCGCACATCCATTTCCGATATGTAGGCTACTCAATAATTTAGAAAATTAGGGGTACAACTTTGAGACTGAAGTCGATTTGAATTCCGTTTACACGACAATTTTCAATTTGTGAAGTGTTTTGTAATCACTATAAAAAGACGTGGACGCATGCTGACTAACTACATTTGTGTGATACATAGCGAAAAAGTGACCATATGTGTAGGTTCTTCCGTAGATTGCATGATGGTATATTGATCAAATACCCTGATAAAAGGTTAGACACAGACAACTGAATAATTGTCTATGGATGTATGGTCAACAATGTGCGAGAGTTCAACGAACCAAATAATTTTACATCACACATATTGTATTCAGTCAACAAAAGAGTTAACTAAAATATTTTAAACATACAAAATTAGCTTTTGCGCGTTAGATAATTTGGTTTGAATGAATAGATATTATTTGCTGCGCTATATGTATATATTTTTTATATTTGCGTTAATCTGACCTTTATCTTTGTGTACGTGTAATCAACATGTGAGATTAAACACATGTATAGATGCCATAGTACTGTGAATAAACCTGGCAGTTTCATAACAATAAACTACAGACAACGTGCCGTCAAACGATTGTTGAAACCAATATTAAGACGTAAGACTGCAGCCCAGTCCAGTGACTTGCGCCTAGAGGGTAGGTAGAGACGCGATGATCATTCTGCCTCGTCCTTACCACTTCCGCACTTCTAGGCCTCGAACACGCAAAAACATTCACTTAGACGGCCACCGTAAGGCGATCGCCTGGTGAAGGGTATGTTTGTGAGGCAAAATTCGATGAGGCGCTACGAGTGACACCGGTCGGCAAATGTATTGTGATATCGCCTCTACGGCCAGAGTTGTAATCGCGCGCGCAGTGTTCCCGCCGTAACGTTTTTAATGTGGGACTCTAAGCGGTGACCCTATCATTTTATATAACGCATCACAGTAGCAAAGACCAGTGAACTTGTAGACCTCAATTTAGAACAAATCCGTTACATATATCTTGAGAAACAACCGCGTGAAAAAGCCGTTTTTAAGTAAGTTCGAGTGCTTTAAAATGATACTTCCAATGAGCGTGATGTCTTGAAAGTCACATTTACAAGAAGTGTGAAGTGTGTTTTTTCGTAGACAAGCATTGTGGACGCAAGTTTACTGGTCTCTGAGAAATAACTTAGCTCCGAATACGCTGCACGCAGTTCGAGCGCTATCCAGACGGCCGCTTTTAAAGCTCAGAATAAATGTTTTGTGTCAATTAAAAACCCTGAGATAAGTTTTTTACACGATTCTCTTGCATGTCAGTCCTATATACTTGTTTCGTATAACATCAGTAAATTTCCACAGCTGCTTATAAGCATTTTCTGTTAAAATTATGTAATGTGCGTCATAATGCAAGAATTAATTTTCAATACAAAATAGTCGGAAAGCCATTTTAGGTTCATTTACTTAAAAATGTCGCCTGACGTAACATCATACAACTACAACACTTGAAAAGTATCCGCCCTCAGAACTGTCTTTATTTTACTCAAGTTATGGGAAACTGAGTTTAGCATCATGATATATAGCCTATAATAAGTTTCTGAAGGTCAACCAAAAGTCGTGTTTCTTAGAAACTGCTACTTGATAACACAGGGTCTTCAAGGAACATTTGAGCTGAATTCTGGCAGTGTGTTAAAATTTCATTTTTGAAATTTATGTACAAGAAGTTTTTAATAAAATAGTTTATATTTACGGTAAAACATAATGTGCATAATGTTGTACGTATGTGTAATTTTCTCATAACGTATCAGAAATTATACTATAGTACCTTCTGCCGCGTGTAATCCAGTAAATTAAAAAGAAAGTAATTGTGTTATTTTGAACGTAAGTAAATCCTGTATAGTGTATTGGTACAAACAACAATAAGCGTTATACAGCTTTTAATGTGAAATAATAATATAAATATTAATTATAATAACAGTGGTAATGTTGAGTTATTAAAGACGTCCTTTGACAATTCAGACTCACAGCAGAACAGTGAAGAAGGTTGGCGAGAACTGAAGACTGTTCACGAGGTAAAAATTGTCCAAGATTTTGAGAATATGTTAGGGTTTCGTAACAGGAAAAATCATGACTGAAGTACATCTAGGTCTTGCGTATAGACATGTCGTTTCTCAAGTAAGGTGTTTTAGTGTTTGCTGAATAGTTTAAGATGCAGGGTCCAGCCAGGAAAATCATCTCTAACCTTAGTTTTCATTTTCATATTTAACATTTTTTCAATGATTTTTGCAATGGGGGTGAATAATTAAATGAATATTCACTACCCCTGATACAGACCAATTCAGAGCTATCTTACCACAAGGAACTCTGAGGATGACATGAAATGAAACACACACTGAAAATAAGCAAGAACAACTGTTTACATACTATATTTTTAAAATGTTATAAATACGTAGACTATCCCACAGTAATAGACGTTAAATGTCATACGAAATTCAAAATACAAGTAAGTTAACACTAATGAACACAAAGCAAAGTACTTCAAAGTAGCGTAATTTGGAATACTCTGAGAACAATCACTCTACAAATTCAAGTTGTGTTGTAAGCTCTGAAATAGTATGAATATGCATTGCTCTTCATGTTATGATGTTAATTGAAAGTTACTTTTTTGAAATGTATTTCATTTTCTACATTGCGAATGAACACTTGTAATAATTGTTTCTAAAAAAAGGTGGATTTCTAAACAATATTTCGTCAGCCGGGTCCCTTTAATAAATTAGTTTAATTAGTCCTACCATCGGTTGCCGAGTAAAGTCACTAATACTTATAATCTAGTAAGCGTGCTGTGTTAGGCATTATTATTTTACGAAAAATTGCTTACGTGCCCTGGGACAACTCTTTTAGTAATAGCTACTGTCTTATCTACATAAGTCTTGCGTTGACATCATAACGAACGGTAATTGGCTAATTTGTAAAGTACGTTAAATGTAACCTTATTTAAAACTAAGTTACTAAATTTCCGAGTCAGTTTTGATGGTGCTACGTCGAAGAGAAAACGTTTATTATATAAGAAACACCTGCAAACTTTTCGCGGCCACTCATGGCTCTATCAGACATGGAACTTAAAAAAGTCAAGTCTGCCTCGTAACTCTAATTTAAGATACTTTGTTAGTTATTTAAGTTGAGGCACTTCATACTACAGACGATAAGGTTATATGATAATATTTTGTCACAAAATGGCGGGTGATGTGAAATTTTTGATGCTGCGGTAACAATATAAAAAATAATTAAAACGTGACCTGTGAAATGTATGTCTCATTTCAGAAGTTCGTATTTATTGGCGGCTTTCAAGAGCGCTGAAGACTCTTAATTTAAAATGCAGTAATTTTCCCGTATCACGGATATTCACTCTTGAACAATGGTCAAATTTCAAATTCCTCCATCAAATATTCAGTTTATTGTCACTAACAGCTATGACAAAATAATAAACGATGATAGGTGTAACTATGAAGTTCTTAGGTTTGTATCAAAAAACCAGACTGTGTCGGAAACACGATGGAGCTACAGATGTCTTTCCGTCACCATAGTTGGGCGTATTAATGTCTGTGATGGAACAGTTATAGCCACCAAAAATAGGCTAGATGACAATGTCTAATCTTCTTATAGCGTATGTTTTTATTTTGCAGCTAGTACATTCTTTTTAGTAGCTTATAGAATTAAAAACATTGAAGAATGCCAACTATTCAATAATATAATAGTTTTCGTCATTTGCCTTCTACCAGCCAAATAATTATCCTCTGAAAATAAATTTGTATGCGCATCAGCTGGTTGGAAGAAACAAATAGGACTATTCACGAAAATAGAACATATTTGAAGTTCAAATTTAAGTAGAACTATAAAATATAGAAATACACATTACACATCACTACATAAATGAAAATTACTAGACACAGTAGCATTCCTGTTAGCCCCATTCAAAGCCGACAACGGCGTTGAATAATTTTTTTTTGTTTACAAGACAATGGTGACACCACAACAGACTTCATTTTCAGAAATGGGTATTCACTGTTCAAATGCAGCGTAAATACTATCGTGAGTGCAACAAATACGGCATGAAATAGCGGCATACAAATGTAAGATTATGTTTGCATTTGCGAATAAAGCACTAGTTGTCCTTACACGTTAGATGAAAATCATGACAGTTTCAAGCCTGTGTTTGAATTATTCCTGGGAAATTCAAAATTGGCAAACATTAAACTTTAAATTCCTCAGACAACGCTATAGCGAGATCTTCAATAACATTTACATTATGTTTTCGTGTAAATTGCCGTTAGAACAGCATTGCATGTTAGCGATAAAGAAAAACAAGTTCAAATGTTTCATCGTAATTCTGCAGTAGTATACGCAAGAAGAAGGGTTTAGTTTCGTAAGATACTCTGCAATAAAGTAAACCACAACAATATGAGATTTTGGGGAAGTGAGAATCCGTGCGCGATCGTTGGAAATGACAGAAACTCGCAATAGGTGACTGTTTTTGTACCGTTCCTGTCGTCTAAATTATTATTTTTAAAGAAATATTTGATTGCAATGTTGAATACGGAAGTGATCCAAAACTGGTAGTTTTTAGACATTCAAGAATGTAGGAATTACTTTATTTTCATGCAAAAAATGGCCCACACCTTCTACGTGAAGGTCCAGCATTATCCGAACCTCACCAGTCCAGGATGAGGTGATGATCTCTCAGGTCACCTCTAAATTTTACCCCCTGCATTCTTTCTTGTGGGTACGAAGTTAAATGAAGAGATTTTATTCAGCGCTTAGAAGTTGTGCCGAATGACGGGTGGGGTAAATGGGAGATTGCCGATTTGTGGAGGTACATAAGTTCGTACCATCTATGCCTATCCTTTTCTCGAGCCTGAAATATCGGCTTGCTAACGTTGTGGACCAGTTAATTTGTGTGAGTGGTAAGAAATGGATTATTTTTTTCGGGGAGGTTAAATATGCGGACGTGGCTAGTGTGTTACATTCGGAACAACGTCGAGAACGCAGGATGGGAGACACCCTCGAGCTCGGGCGTGACCCCTATCTTGTTCAATTAGCGCCGGTGCGACGCTCAACAGGCCGTGACTAACGAGGGCGGTATTGGAGCTGACGAGACGCCACCTGGAGCTGCGTCGAGGATGGTGGTCCTGTCTGGTGCACCCCACCACTCTTGTCACCCCCGCCCCGACGTCGGCGAAGCGAGACGGTCCGCCCGCATGGCGCTCTCCCCCTGACCGCCGATTAACTTGTTAATCGGGAGGTTCGCCCCGGGCATGGTCGCACCTGCCGTCACAGTGACGTCACCTTCCCCTCAACCCTCAACCGCAAGTCCTTGAACAGTACCGCCGCCTCTCTACTTAAAGCGGTAATTAAAGGAGAAGCGGTGAGCAACATTCCCCCGCCCCTCCTTCCATGTGCACTAAACTTGACGTTCTGGTCCTGTAGCAAGTTCCAGTGTTGTCTCGCTGGCCGAGATACTGGTCTCGTTAAAGCAATGGGTCCGTATTTACGTTGTTGGTTTTTTTTTTCGAGTCTTATTTTCTTATTCTTAAATGGGAGCAGATATCGTAAAACCGCAACGTAGACATGTACATAATTGTTTTTACTGTCGAAAAAAAGGAGGAACCCCCACCGGAGATTTAACCTGGATCGCCGTAATGAAAGACGATTGGTTTCAGCTGTTGATGGTTGCGTATTTTAAAAATCAAAATCACGGATCCATCACAACTGTGAGGTTCAGTTGTATCCAGCAGGATATGTTCGCGTCTCATACTAAATGCCTGGTGTGCTCGGACACGACCGTAAATAAAATCTTCACAGGTTCCTTTTATTTATAAACTCTCGTTTTACGACCTTATCTTATACTCCTCCTCGACAGAGAGAGACACGTTCTCGGTTTAACACCAGTCGCTAAAGCAAGGATCAAGGCAAGCCACGCAGGAAATAGTTCGTCGCGGACTCGCTCTGCTTTCTGTGACGCGCCCGGGACTCCTCGCCATCCCCTCCCCCTGCATACTCCCTCCTGGCGGACACGCACACCTACGTGCCGTCGAAAACTGCCTCGCGCTCGCTCGCGAAAACCAGAACGGGTGAAGGGGGGCGCTCTCTACCCACCTATTTATAATTCCTCCGGCCGGGAGCCAGCACATGTCGCGTTTGTGGGGGCGCGGAGGGTGGAGGTGTGCTGGAGGAGGGGGCGGTGGCTTAATTGAGCTTATTGCGCCAGGAAGTCCAGTCGCTGGGCATAATTTATACTTCCTCTTCCTGCGGTGGGGTATATCCCGTCGGTCTACCCTCGCCGTCGACCGCGGCGGGTCGTTCGTTCTTTCTTTCCGCGGCAATTAACGAGCCGCGCCGCAGGAGGGGGGTGTTAGGGGTTCCAGGAACGACCACCCCTTCCCCCACCCTCGACGTGCTCATGCCTGTACCCCCGGACATACAGACCCCCCTAGTCAACCTTGCCCGCTGTTTGATGTTGGTGCGCGCCGGTGGCGCAGCCTGTAAAACCCTCGCGCCTTCTGACCTCCCGCAGACGACGACGCCTTTGACGTCCTTCCCCCCTCCTCCAGGTTTATCGCCCTGTCCCCTGTGGCCCGGTCCACCGCAGCTCGAGGAGAGAAATAAGAGCAAGTATATTTATTGGTGGTGGTCGACGACGCGGGTTGCTCATGTTCTGGTTGGGTGAGATACTTCAGGAGATCTGGTTGGGCTTCTTTGTCAGGTCGTGGGTTTGCGGAATTTTCTCTGGAGGGCCCCTTGATATCAGCGAGTTTGTTTTGACGGGTTCTTCTGTTAAGTATCTGTGACAGGTGAAATTGTATTCGTGGATAGCCACTGGTAGACACAAACGAATGTAGTAAAATCTGACGTTTAATTTTGAATAAGACTTTGTCAGAAATAAATTTCTCTTCAATCGAGAACAGAAATTTATTCTTTGCTTGAGGGGTGTTGGACGTCCTTAAATTAGAATGTAGGAATAATTATTGTACTTTGAATACTTGTTTTTTTACTAGTATAAATACGTAAATTGCTTTCTCACAACAATATTTAGCTACGAAAATTTTAGTTTTATTATACGTTTACGCTAGTTACAAATAAGAACGGGGTGTCCGCTTAACGCTGCAGGGTTGCACGGTTGCAGTGTCTTGTGACATTGGCGAAATGTAGATGTGCCTCCTCTGTAAGCAATTCTTGGCTTTGTCTAATTCACAACACTTGAGTTATCCGTGGAACCTATCCCGGTACGGGCCATCGGTTGCCTTACCGTATTATTACTTGAGTAGAGCAAAAATAAATAAAGTTCTCTGTTTCATATATACAGTTGCAGAACTTACATGTGCGGAACCATGGAAGAGAAAAGCCTATTATATTTTCTAATCGTTAGCAGTTACAGTGAGTTCGTTACTTTGCTTGTAACCGAATTGTTAGTGACTAAGGATACACCAAAGATGGTAACATTATCTTATTCTTGTAACATGCCGTCAACTGTAAACATGGTATTGTCCAAGTAAAGTCAAGACTGTACACGGTGTATTTAAGTATGCTCTCCGAAAATCCGAAATGGTACGAAAGCTTCCATGTGAGTACGTCATGAATTAACTTGAACTTCCTACTCATTTTCCCTTTTTACAGAAATATTGAAACTGCAAAAGGCGCAAACGGTTTTGATATTATTTCACGTAACATATTTGTCAGTAAGGTAAACTTTTCACGTCAGGTTCTTTGGTCCAAATGTCAGCACTCCTCCGTCCGCTCACAGTGCACCCTTAACTGCAAAAGTAAGCATGTCTTGGCTTCTATCTTTGTCTTGCCTATTTATTGCGTGTCGTTTTCCAGTTTACAAGACTTTCTGTTCCGTTCCCTTTGTACAACCCTGTACTCCTTGCTAATAAGTTAGCCTGTAACTCGTTCCCCTTGAGTGTTAACCCGAGATATCCCTCGTGAGTCATCGGAGTAGTGTGTGTCGTGCAAGACACTCCATCTGTCAAATTCTTCAAGTCGCCTTACGATTATTGTGGAGATGTTCAGTGAGTCTTGCGTTGTCTTGTTGGTTATGAAGGGACGGATGTAGGCTTTCCTTCGCACGGAGCGAGAAATGTGATTTGCTCCTCCTCCCCAAAAAAAAAAAAAACACTTTTTCCGTCAGTCCAATCAACCCAACTGTAATAAACGTATCTTGCATGCGTTGTTCTGTGCTCGCATAAATAACAGTATAAAATTGTAAAATTTTAGTAGAAATACAATAAAACCTGTACTTACTAACTACTATTAGCAGTGTTTTAAGTGTGCAATCTAATTATAAATTATACTACATTTATAACATTATGTGGTGTTCAAGGTAAATTTAAAACAAAACTAGTAAAAGTCTAAATGTTGGTAGATATTGTATCTTTGTTACACTTATTTACATTTTATTCCCAAGTAAAATTTTTCTGCACCACCAGCGCATCCTCTAACCCGGCGACCGGGTCAATCTGTCCTCCTTCCTAGATCCACCCCTGTGGTTATGACGTGTTTCATTGCGAATTGGATACCTATGACTCCTATGAGCATAGGTCAGACGGACAGAGCCATTCTAGTAGGTATATCTTGAGGTTTTGAGCAGTTTGTGATGTATTCAATAGTGTTGTCACGCATTCCTTACAATCAAGGGGACGCTAACAATCACTGCTGGTGGAGTTTGAACTAAAAATATTAAGTGGTCTGTGGGCATGGGTGCTCAGAAGTGGCAGATTTCAACAATGGTTCTTTACATTATTCTGATGACTTCTATAACTAGGCCAAATGTCTATATCTCCCTTTTTCACACTCTCACCCCTTATTTTGCCATTGTAACATCGGTGTGGCACTTATTGTGGCCAAGAGTCTTCGGTCATTTTCCAGACTTGCTCGACGCGCATTTCGGGCGGTCGTGGGGGATCGATATTTTGTTAATACGACGCCCGCAGCACTTCATTTTCACGTTATTTTTATCCATAATTCATATAATATTTGTTTCTTGCTTGTTTCTTCAAACCGAGCGAGGTGGCGCAACGGCAACGCGTTGGACCTACATTCGGGAGGTTTCCGGGTTCGATCCACTACTCAGGCCATCCTGATTTCAGTTTTCCGTAGTTTCTCGGAATTGCTCCAAGCGAATGTTGGGATTATTCCTTAACAAAGGCCATGGATGACTCCTTTCCTCGGCTCACGTTATTGTACCAAGTTTTGTGTCACCGTCTCTATACTCTGTCCATTCTAAGGTTGCAGCAGAAATAAAATTTGCTAACGAAATAAATCAAAGCATTTGAATTATATCTTGGTTCCTTACACTGTGATTGTACCGTAACACGGTTACCTTGTATTTTTCAATAGGGCAAAAATTTCATTGTCATTCACTTGAGTGAATTAGCTGTAACCTTAGAGTGGATAGGGTATAATGACCTCGCTTTCGACGAAACGTAAAGCCCGCTTCCGTTTCCTTGCTTCTTCAATATTTCGAACAAAGTGCTGTTAGTTTCACTTCGCTGTGATTCTCGTCCCCTCACTTCTCCTTTGTAGTGCTTCACTTCATGTTACCCATCGGGATATGCAGATGCCTACGGGCTTCCAGTCATAAATCTGCACTCGGGGTACTCTACCCTCGGGTAACCTCCCCATGCGCTATCTATTTTTATTTTGTTTATGTTGTACTGTTTAAATTTTTTTTTTCGCGCCAAATGGCAGCTTTCGTCTGGTAACTGTTGTTTACCTTGTTTGCTAGCTGGGTAAGTGAGGAGTAAATAGATCAACACGCTGCTCTAGTGACTTGTATGAACTTTGCTTGGTTTATTGTTTGCACACTTGAAACTGAGATACTATCTGGCCCACCATACAATCTTGGGTTTTTATAAAAGCCTACGATAAAGCCTTCCGTGGCGACCATATTCGAGCCCGCCGCGGTGGCGTGTCTGCCAGCCGCGAGGTCGGAGCTCGTAGCCGGTGACGTAACCGGTCCACGGGCTACTAATGGAGCCACTTTGCGCCTGTTAACCTGTAACATTGCTGCCTTGCCTGTCCCCGCCGTTTGCCTCATCCCCCTTGCCACTTTACCAGCCCGACACACCCCGACAAATGTTTACATGTTTAATAAACTGGCCCGGGCACCCGAACTTCCCACGGCTGTTTTAACAGCGCTATATTACTTCGTTTCCTCCGACCCGGCCCTTCCCCCTTCCAGCCCATCCTCTTTCCCCTTCCTCACCGCCCGCCGAGAGCAAACATAATCAACTTAGCCCGCGACTGCTACGCGCGCGTCGGACGCGTCCACTAATCGCGAGGCGTCGCTCTTCGAGTGCGCTTCCACGCACCATGATACTCGCGTGTGGAAGATGGTTCGCTTTAGCACTTTGATTTCGTAGAGTAGATTACGGAGTTTAACCCGTAAACAGCGAGTCGATATGAATCATACTATATACAAGAAGTTTATGAAATAAAATGTTCTTACAAGAACTAATGATTCAACACCCGCATTCCCAAGGTTAATAAAATATAGTCAATGGACACAAGAAAAAAAAAATATTTTGTGCGTGTTTACCCTGCGAAATTTATTTTGTGGTTATTACAAAAACGTTTTGTTAACATCACTAAAGTATTGTGGCCACCACAAAATTATTTTGTAGTTACTACAAAATAATTTTGCAGGGAAGTCTTCCTACAAAATTTTCCTTTCAGTGCAATAGGGGAAATAAACGACCCAGCGAAACAAATGTAACATAGACAACACGAAAATATTTAGCTACACGATTTTACCAATTAATAAACATGGTAGTGAAACATATTTCATTTACGACATTGATCAGTCACGACTTTCGGGAACTGATTTATTTGTTCTCCCGTGCTTCAGAGTAACGTAACGCAGGATTTTTTTTCCCAGTACACAGTAAAAACCCTTTTTTTACAACGAAGAATTTTTTTCTATGAGGGTATTTAGCAGGGCGTTAAGAGAGTTGTTGGTGTTGTTTGTATGTTGACGATAAAGTTACTAGAAATGTAGTATTTTTATGTAAACTAAAGGGATGATGTTGGCATGTGTGTAATGTTAATTAGTAGTTAGTTTTTTGTATTATTCACAAAATTGCAACGCAAAACTAAAACCCTCGCAAAGGTAAATTAATTATAATGAATTCAAATGTAGATTCCCATAAATTTCGAACCATGGTAATGTGATACGATTATTATATTTTATGTCTTCCTTCTGTATAATACTAAACATTTTCACTAAAGTTATTGCGACAAATATCACGTATAGCCTACACTGGATTTAAAATTAAAATTACAGACAAAACATGTGACGAAATTGTACAAATTAAGAGTTTGTGGAACATATGCTTACAAAAGCAAAAACAAAACTTTTTAAAATACATGCTCTGAACAAACCACGGGTTTAGGCCTAGTGGTTTAGTTGTCATTTGCTGTTATTTCCTATGTGAATGTTGCTGAAATCACGGTCTTATTTAATACAATTTTAATTTTAAATGACTGCAAACATAATTTGCAAGTAACACTGGATAATACACAACGCAACGTATAATAATTACTTTAATGCCTTTCATGAATTTGCTTGGATAGAGACAAGTTTTTTAATGTACAGAATCGCTTACACAGTCTTTTTCCTTTCTTTTTAAGTCAGTCCACACACTAGTAGATAATTTTGGTTTCATGATACAATATCTCAAACTACTGTGCCTTTGCGCATGAATTATATCTGTATGACCTTGAAGGAGTCGTAGGATTGCTGCCACTGTTACCAACATCTTGTAATTTGACTCGCACTCGCCAGTATTCTCCTGTAAGTTTTTATCAGGCCTTCTTACGGCCTATTACACTGTAAAAAAACTTCCTCAAATGTTTAGGAAGTTATTATCCCAGACGCAGTATGGGATAGTTACCATACTTCCGTCTTGTACACATGCAAACGTTTACAAATGTTACAATACAAGTCTGGTAACTTTAGTATGCATTTGACTGTTTTATAAATAGGTTTAGGAGTGCTACCATGGATGTCTGGGAAACTATTCTACCATACCTAGTATACTTTCTTAGCGCCCCTATACGGACGTCTGGTAAATTTACAAACTATTGTTTACAGTGTAGTTAACCTGAGAATAAAATCTCTGGCTGAATCAAAGGCGTTAATACGACGCAACTCTTACCCAACGGGAGAATGTATTTTATCCAGAGTACTAACCACTGATGGTACAACCGGTCCTTAGTGTTTTATATCTTGAAATTGTTATAAGACTTTTAATGTGTGATTTATTTATAATTCTAGAGTCACGTTATTCACACACGTGATGCCTTAAAGCTAACAATATCTACTAGCATTTGGCTAACTGTATTCATACACACGCTCAGTTTTTTTTAATTGTACTCATTCCACCTTAGTTGTATTTTCTACACTAAGCTAAGTATGGTTGAATTGGTTTACCATTTAATTAAGTGGACCATTTTCGTGGTGTTCCACCAATTAGACCACTCGTCATTATTTGCTAGGAAAATTTATACGTAAATATGGCCAACATAATGCTACATGGAAAAAAAATGTTCCTAAAATATTCTTGTAAATAGAAAATTTAGTGATACACATTATTTTATTTGTTCTGTGCACGTATGCTAACTACGATCTTAGCTAGCCGACAGGGAATTTTGAGATTAGATGGAATTTTCCTAGTTACAGACGTGGAAAACTACATAGAAACACCACAGTTAATCTGTGGGAATCAAACACCTGATATCTCGAATGCGAGTCAGATGTGGCTCCGGAAATACGAATACTTTCGGTAACATGCCATTGTAAGAGACGGTGGAAAATCGCGAGAATTTGTCCTTGCCAAAGCCGAGTCATTGTCAGGATTTCTGTTCGGGTGAGGATACCAACTTGAGAATTTGCACAACACAATAAGGGGACATCGATCAAACGTCGTGAAGCCGGGGTCCTCCCCCGGAAAAAATTCTGTTTCAATGTGCAAAATGATACAGTTCAAGCAGTTTTTGTATATATAAACTGTGAATATAACACGGTTAATTTGATCTTCGAGTGGTTTATTTTCATTTCGGGGGGGGGGGCATATACACCCCGATATCCTCCCTCTGGCTACGCCCCTTTGCCAGCGTATTCTCCATAAAAGTGTTGCGCCCTGCATTATTGGACAATGGTGTGTATCCATGGGGTAGCTGTTACGGTTGCTAACTGGCTGAGCTTGAAACGCATTGAAGCGAGTTACAAGTAATCATATTTGAAAGAAACATTTCAACGCACATTACGTTTGTACATCCACGAAAAGAAAAGACATTTCAAACAATGTTTCTATCAGTTTAAAAATTAGGCTCGCTTATTGGAAACACGATTTTCAAAACTCTCAAAATGGCTGAAATCAGGTTTTTTAAACTGCCGTTTCTAGGAAAATTCTAAGCTGATTCGAAAAACATAATATTATAAATAGGAGCTGGAATTTGAACCATAAGTATCGCAAATAAAATAATAGGGTCACCGCTTACAGTCCCGCAGGAAAATTAATAATATAACGAAGCAAAGCGTCGAAAATTAAAACATTACATTGAAGTCTAACAGTCAACTTTCCCCGCGATAAATCAACATTCCTGGCCTTTGAGTTTCTATGACCGCTGTAGAAAGAGCCAAATGATTAGGATCTACATACCGCACAGTAGACCAACTATCTTCAAGGATCAGCCCGGTTAGCTCACGACCATTTTTACAAGAGGGTTGAAATATACGAAAAGTCATTTTAGACATCCAGTCGCTGCTGTCTGTTATCATTTGATTTGTGGAGCGGATGAACGCGAGATATTAATCTTCAAAAAATTACCGCAACCAATGTGACACACGCTCGGTGCTTATTATTTTATTTATAAAATGTTTCGAAGTGTCAGGTTACACTTTTGAGGTCGGAGTATGGATGCGGGGTTGGCGACTGTCCAAGCTGCAACAAGACGTATCCGCTTGCCCCGTGCGCGAGGTGTCTGTCAGCGCGGACTGATGCGCCTTGCCGGAAGCTGGGTCCAGCGGCCAAGCACCGCACTGCTGGACGAGACGCATCTGGCATCTGGCCCCGTGAGACCTAGTTAGGGGGGGGGGGGTTAAATAGTCGCCACGTTATCTTTATGAAGACTCTTCGTATTTTTTCTCCTTCAGAAATGTTCTTTCTAAACCTGCTGAATAAGTGAATTTTCAATGATATTCCACGGGTTTTCGCGGATTCTGGACGGAGCAGTTTAAACTAATTGAGAGAGATATTTTGGTCAGCGCTTAACATAGAGGTCTTCAGCGCTGGTGAGGGATGACATTATGTGAGTATGAAGCAGCGCCGGAATGAAAGGGCGGGGGAAACGGGAGATCCCCGAGAAAATCCGCCGACCAATGGTATCGTCCGGCATGATTCCCACATGCGAAAATCCGGGGACCGGCCGCGCCGGGAGGAATCTAACCCGGATCGCCTTGGTGGGAGGCGAATGGCCTGACCATTCGGCCACCGCGACCCGCTTTAAGGGGAGACTGTAAGGCCTATGCTAACAATGTTAAAATTGGCAAAACTCATGTTCCTGTAACTTTGAAACCAATAAAGATACAGCTGTGAGATTTATACAGTTGATGTAGCAACACAGTATCTGTCTACTGAAGTAGAAGAGCAACAATAAAGAAAAAATTAAAAAAACATTTTTTTTTCTTTAAATTGTAAA
>PNEQ01096814.1:0-32293 GCA_003012365.1 Medauroidea extradentata | reverse complement strand
AAGAGGTGAGAAGTGTGTTCAATGAGTCGTTGATAATATATCTTGAACCCAACAGACTATCATCGTGTTTTTCAAGTCTATGAGACACCCATAAAATATTCTAACATGTTACTAAATGTCTAAATTCAGTCTCTAAGGAGGTGGGAAAACGTGAAAAGTGTTTAGAGATATCCTTTACGTTCCGTCATCAGCGAGATCATCAGAGATAGTGGCATTTTACTTGGTACAGTGACAGGATGGAAGAAGAGTCGATCATGACCTTTGTTAAGAATCCATCCCGGCATTCACCTGGAGCGAAAGGAAAACTGACAACCGCATAGCCGTGTCGATCCCCGGGTCCTTCAGAATGTGTGTCCAACGTGTTATCGTCGTGCCGGCCGTCTCAGTAATTCCAGGTATAAAGCTGCTTGTCGCTGCGTGATGATGATTACGTAAATGGTTGTTAATATATTTCAGGATATTTCTCAATTCCAACTCTGTAGGTTTATATATGTTTTTTTCAAAGATTTGTCGATGTAGCTGAAACTAAATGTTACCGTCTTAATTTTCAGTTCAGTTGGCTATTTATACAAATGTCTGTCTACAATATGCAGTTAAGATTTTTTGAAATTCGATCCCTAAAAGTTCTAAAATATGTCAAATTTGTTATAGCCTAGCTAATGATATCTATGTAATCAGCAAGTTGATATATCTAAGTGTTGTTTGCTTTGGAATGATGCGTATGGCCATATCTAAAGGAAAGTTGTATACATTATTTACTGGATAAAATAACCTAATTACGCAGGGGAGGGGGTAACGTATTTTTTGTAAACTTCCAAGACAAACGATCCGAAAAGCAAGTACGTACTACCAGCGATAAATAATTTAAACTCGGGTTATATCCTGCAATTCTATCTAGATGTATTGTCGCACAACCTTTATGTATCTCGAGAGTGAATATTTTATTTATTATATTTATCAAGAATATTTTCGACGTTACATGGATCAGACGGCTTAAGAGTTCGTTACGCCATTCTCTATTAAACGCGTGGAAGCGTGGAATGATTAAACTCAGTGAAGTCACTGAAAATATTTCTTCATTTATGTAAAAGATGGTCACAATATAAATTGTAACCTCAGTCCTTCCTCACTTTCCCACGTGGTGGGTGTAAATTTCCACCACAGTCAGAAGGTCATATTGTGGTTTGAACAGCAGAGTACAGGTGGGGACATGTAGAGTCACTAACATTAATCCAAAAAATACGAAGTAACTTTTATCATTTTTGAGATGCTTTTCAGTAACACAAATTTAGGGGGTACAAATTATATAGTGTACATCACCCCAAAAATTTGAGAGGGGTACAATGTACCGCTGTACCTCCCCGTTTCCGCGCCGATGTTCATGTCCTTCGCTCCATGAGCACAGAACAAACAAGGACGTCTGAAGCGAACTTCATAGACGCTCCGAGGACTCTGCCGTCAGCTAGTTTATGTCAGGCGAAGTGTTCTATTGTGTTTTTACGGCTCGTGAAAGCACGTTTTTGTGTAATATTGCTGGGTTGTGATGACTTTGTGTAATATTGCTGGATTGTGATGACTTTGTGTAATATTGCTGGGTTGTGATGACTTTGTGTAATATTGCTGGGTTGTGATGACTTTGTGTAATATTGCTGGGTTGAGATGACTTTGTGTAGTAATGTTTCTGTTTAACTTAGAAGACATGTGTAATTTGAAAGCTACAGTCATTTACAAATACGTTTAATCTCTTTTCCTTGACAGATACTAATAAGCCTCGCGAGACTACATATTTTTCAACATTTAATTACTCTCGAAGAACGTAATTTTTTTGTCATGTTCGTTGTATTCAGTAAAGTAAGTTTTTTCAGTAATTGTTTTAATGTCACGTCTCTTGTGATAACACATTCGTATGACCAGCGTCTGTTAGGCAGGCTGATACGAAATAAATATTTCAGGTTTTGGTTACATATCAATCGCAAATTCGTATTGTAAGTATTGCCACTTGTATGAAATAGAATTATAACTGCTGCAACTGTAATTTTAACACACAAAAACTTGATTTAATAGCACGGTAAAATGCATTACAATGTATGTAATGTTTACATTTAAACACTGTTACAAGATGGTGGACAACACTAGCCAATCAGCGCCCGAGTTCGCTGACATCAAAGGAGACGACACGCTGGTTCGCTTCTGATGTACTTGTCTATTCTGTGCGCCTGTCGCCTGGCGTTCATAGATGCAGCGATGTGTGGCATCTAATACCATATGTTCAACGTTTGGTCACCAATTTTAAGGGCATGGGGCCCGAGTTTCTTCGCATTTAACGACAATTATTTTTTAAAACGTAAATGGTAGCCGATGTCGTAAAATCGCTTCGTAACTTTGTTATGACTGATTTAAACTGCATACTCTAATTTTGACGAGTCAGAAGACTGCTAAATAGTTGCTAATTAGTTAATTAACGAAATTTCCTTTTAATTGATAAATTAGCTATACTCATCATACAGTTCGTCTCGAAAAATTACACTGCATAGTAAAACAAATTTGCAAAAAAGTTACGAAGCAATTTTAAGATATTGACTTTCATATGGATTTAAAAAAAAATAATTTTCTCGAAAGCCGAGAAACTCGGGCCCAAGCCCTTAAGGTATTGCATTTCACAGTGAGGAGGAATTGTCAAGGGTACATTAGACAATTTTTTTTTTAAAAATACAAATGCAACAAGCGTATCACAGTTTACGAGACACAAGTATTTACATGTGCATTACATACATGAATTGCGTTTGGGAGAATTACAGAAAAAGTATATGAATATTATGTGTTCCTACTCTGAAACATGAATTTGTTCCACCAGTCACTTAAAGAAACCAAGGAAATACTTATTCGTATACACAAAGAGGACATACAAGTGTTCATACTTATGCATGTATTACAAAGAAGAGTTAGATGTTGTAAAATATACAAGGAAATACAACACACAACTGCCTAATTTGAATTTGAGCTGGAAAATCAGTTTAGATTACTTACGCCTATTTAACTTTGTAAATATTCTTCGACCGAATGAAATGCAAATAGAGTTTTAGTCTTTTTATAAATATTACCAAAGACTGACGTGGTGAGAATTTATCCCAGCAATTACTGAGCCTAGCAGTACAGAAATGTGTTTATCCTCGGAGGAAATCCTGTCGTAGGCTGGTACATCGGAATGTAGTCTTCCTTCTCTCCGCAACCGATCAGAATAAGTTTCATCCTCGACAGATGTCCCGTCATCATTAGTACGTCCGTTTGGCACGAAGTATGAAAACGTTCTTTTTAATTTTCCTTCTACAGATGTTCTACTGTTTTCCAAAACAAAACATTTTCTCACAGAACAACTGTCATAGACTGGTGGTTTTACCATACGTACACAAGTTAACACTAGCTGATGGAATTATTTACGAATATCTTGCGATTCCACTACTTTCGTTGTGTTATTAAAATAAACTGACACATTTCGGAAAAAAAAAAATTCACATTTAACTGTAAACAAGATAAGTGTCAGAGGTCTCTATTATTTATAATATTGAAACATTTATAACTACAAAGCAATAAAAGACTATCCAAATTTAACATAGTAGGCTATTTAAAATCCGCAACACGTCGACATATTTGGATATATTACAACATGTTGCCTTCAGTCCGAGTTCTGCCTATCCCGAAATTTCGCTCTAAACGCAATAATTGAGAACGACAAGTTAACACAAGATGGCGGATAATCCCCACCAGAACCGGGCAGGGGTTCCAAAAAAATCATTCGTCTAAATAGTATGGCGGTTTCTCTCGCGGCGTCTACGAAGCGAACAACGCAGCTATGAAATAATGAATATTCGCACAGAGGGCAGAACTATCTGGCGTGCTGGGGGTCTAGAACCTTGATCCCCCGACCAACCAACCCCCCCCCCCCCCCCTGCACCCACACTGCCCTGTGTTCCAGGACGCTATTCATAACTCTCGGGTCAGCGCGCGCCACTTACAAATGGGATTACGAGCACCGGACAGCAAACACCCTCCTCCCTCTCTGTGGGATAAGCCCTCCCTCCCTCCATAGAGGAGGGAGGGGGATGACGGCCAGAGAGAGGGGAGGGGGAGGCCAGCGGCCACCCGCCGACGTGTGAAATGTTACACGCACACACACACGTCATCGGCGACCGTGTTTTACGCCACCCCGGGCCTTTGTCTCCCCTATCCCTTCCCCCAGGAACTCATCATCCTCGCCCTCAGGGGTGTGAGAGGACAAGCCAGGACACGGAGCTGCCTGTGCCCACCTCCTACATACGTCCTTGAACCTTGCTATCTACAGCGAGCATGCAGACACGTGAGTTTTTATCTATGGGGGAGTTAAAAATGACAAACTGAAGCTTTTTGTTGGAAATGTGAATGTTGGATCGAAGAAACCCACAATTATCTAAATACGAGAAAAAAACTACAACACAAACTAGGGAAGCTTGGAATACCTGAAGTCAACAAACATCCAAATAAATCCGAAATATGAATACGGTAGGTACACAATTGAAGTAAAAATAAGAAAAGGAAAATTCAAACAGACAATTACCAAACAAGGTGCACGGAAAAGGCGACAGTGATGAACAAAGACAAATATGGCAACACAAACGATCACAGCTCCAGGACTAGTTGTAAACATGACAACACAACTTATATAACATATATGATAATGGCAGGCTACCTTAGACTCAGCAACACTAGCTAAAAATGCCATATGTCCAATACAACACTTCAATTTGCAATACAGCCACGTTGAAAATATAATTCCAATATCACAAAGGTTAATTGTGGTTCAAGTAAGGACAATAGTCATATCTATACCATTGGCGAGTTCGGCAAGGAAAAATATTCACCGGTAGTTGGGCTGGTATCTTACTACTACTGTAAGTGACTGTCAAAACTATGCCAACATTATTACTTATTATGTAATGTTGCGTGATTGTGGTAAGCTTAATTCTACTGTAGGTGAAGAAACTCAGTTTTATTAGGTTGGCAAAAGAAAAGGTCTGCTGCCAGTTACACTGGTGTCGGTAAGATGACTTACGAAATACGCCGAGGTCGATACCGAGTATTCGCGAATTAACCCTACCTACACTCTAAAAAATAGTTTGTAATTTTGCCACATGTGCGTATAGGAGCGGTAAGAAAGTATGTATGGGTATGGTATAATAGTTTCCCAGACATCCATGGTAGCACTCCTGAACATTATATAAAACAGTCAAATGTATACTGAAGTTACCAGACTTGTATTGCAACATTTGTAAAAGTTTGCGTATTTTCAAGGCGAAAGTATGGTAACTGTCAAATACTGCGTTTGGGTTAATTACTTCCTAAAAATTTTAGGAAGTTTTTTACAGTGTAGGCCAACGAAAGGAAGATAGGGAATACCTGCTTCCTCCCCTCCCAGTTGCGTGAATGTTCATTCTTGATGACGTCACCTTCGTGAATCTTCGGCACCGACGTCGACAAAGTTCGTAACCCAATTACCGACACCAGTGCTCTAGCGACAGAAACTGTTACTTGCATAACCAACAAAATTTAAATTACTGACCTGTAGTAGACTCTTTCAGAAGTAATCGGAGAGGAACTCCTTATATTCTGAGTTTACCGCAAATCCACTGAAAATTAACGACACTAAGGTAGGTCGGCCAAATTTTCAAGTTTAAGATGTTATAAATGTAGGCGTGTTCATTTGATCTACTTCTTACTTACTCTGCTCGAGACAATAGAATTGGCGGTTAAAAGACGAAAGTATTTAATTTGCGGTAAAAATGTGAACCGTAGACATAACTCAGGTTAATTCTACAACACGTTAGAAAGATCAATGTTAAAAGTCTGGTACAGGGACAATTTCTGCCACTTGAGCGCTGGTGTCGGTAATGGGTGCAAACTTACCAATCACAGAGCTTTCATGAATTTAAGTTACAATAAGTTGATATTTAAAACGCGAAATTTGTTTCTTTTTACTTTAAAATTAAGTTCAATGACTTCTGTCATTTCCAAGCCTATTTAAATTTTATTTTACAATGATTTCGTATTTTTCTGGTGCTTTAGCAATAGCAGAGAAACTAGCGGCAGAAGTTTTACTTGTTCCAAACTCTCCCTTTCTTTCCTGTCCTATAATTAACCGTAGACTACAATAACCAAAACCACAACGAAGGGGAATTGAAACCATCGTGTTAAAATTTGTGAAGAAACTAATATTACATTTGAATGTAAATAAAATAAAGAGTAAAAATGCAATGCGGACGCAGCATTTTGCAAAACATTTATTGCGTGGAAATTTTGTTGGCGTTTTCAATTCCCGCCATTTTATAACACTAAATAGCATAACAGCCGTTGTTCAAGTGATTGGCAAAACCTGGTCACGTTACTGTGATGTTACCTTCCCTACTCCAGTGACGAGTTTTCAAAAGCGTCCTAGTGAGTTATTATGCATTGCTAACATTACATGAACAGTATTTTTGGTACTTGCATAGATAAATAAACATAAATAATTTTGTATAAGTTAATTGTAATACATATACATACAGGCTGTATCAGTACAGCGGTTACAAACTGTCAGGAGCGATAGAGTACATACACACAGAAGATGGGACATCACATAGCAACGCATGGTCGGTCCTGGCAGGTAGTGACGTCACTATACACTAGAAAGAAAGCACACGAGCAAGAGGAGTAAACATGTTTATTATTCCTAATACAACAAAAATGCTGGAAAACCTTTGGCTGGTGATGACGATCAATTGTCTCTTTATGTTCTTTTTCCTTAGTTTGTGTCACTCTTACTGCGTCGCCATGTTTTATACAAGAACAATTCCTCAGTCACACAGCATCCTTAGGACGTTCAAGTGATAAGAAAACTACCCGAGCTTTAAGCGACTTTTTATGCTTTAATTATAACATTAGGTAAAACACATGTTACCAACACTGGATCATAGAAATACTATTTACATATTTTAAAGTTATACGCCTATGTTAGTTGGTAAGGTTTTACATCTCGTAGACAGCGAGGTTATATAGACAGTGACACACAACTTGGTACAATGACAGCAGCTGGGAGAGGAGTCGGCCATGGCCTTTGTTAAGGAACCATCCTAGTACTCGCCTGGAGCTATTTCGGGAAACAATAGAAGACCGAGATCAGAATAGCCATAGCCGGGATTCAAACCCCGGTCCTCCCAATTGCGAGTCCGACTTGTTATCGTTGCGCCACGTCGCTCGGTAAATTAATGGTAGAATTCTTTGAAATCTAAATTCATGCAGTATTTAGGAAGGGATTCTACCACAACTTTAGAATTCATCCTCAAACTTAAGGCAGCAGCCCACAGCTACAGAAAGTAAAAATTCGACGTTTAGTTTACTTGCGACGAGGTCCTAACTTTTAACTGTTTTGACGTGAAAATTATATATAAAAATTAAGTACAGGAGAAACAGTATTTAAAGCCACTATGGTGACGTAAACAAGTTTAAACTGTTAAGTAGCACTTCAATTTTTACAAGAACAATTTTCAATTTAAATATGTTCTACAATTACTATAGTTCGTGTGTTATATTGTACAGGACAAGTCGAGACGGAATGAGACACTTTGGCGGAGTTATCGCTTATGGAAAAGTTAATCGAAAATGTGATTTATATTTTTCCTTTAGTGAATTAAGTCATAGTGAAAGTAATGCTACCCTGAATATTGACTCAAAAATTGTATTTCTTTATTTTAGAAAAAAATTAGAGAGTTTTTTTTTTTTTTTCATTATTCAAAGTGATATATCATTTTATATTTAAAGGAATAATAATGTGTTACAGGTGATGTTCAAGGTAGCACACAATAATTAACTTTACGAAAAAATTTTAAATACATTCTCGACTTATTTTTTGTAAGCTACCATCACGCAAAATCAACATATGCGTCCTGACTCAGACTGAGTACCAATAAAAAATTTGATAAAATTCTAAAATTGAATAAAATAATTCCTTACCCTAGAACAGCCTGAAATGTAAAAGACGGGCATAAACAGCAGCTCATCCCTTCCCTGGCTCACCCCTTCCCCCTCCATCAGGCAGCAGTGGACGCTGCAGTCTTTATGACACCAGGAAGGGGATGGGGAGATGTGCAGGGGGAGGGGGTGTGGTCTTCCAGTGGTGTTTACTGCCGGCTGTAAAAAAGTGATATGCCTACAGGAGTGTCGTCCGCCGCTGAATTACGTGTGAATACAGAGCAGTTGTTTGGGCGGGCCGAGCTTTCGAGGGTCGCCGCCCCCATTTTTTATTATTTACTTATTTATTTATTATGGGGTTGTGAGTGGTAGAGCAAAACAAAATGGTGAGAACAGTTAAGTCTAGGATACTTTAAATCAATTCCCCTTCCTTGATCCCTGAGCGTGTTTGTCCGTGCGTTGGCATCCCTGACTCGCTCGCGTTCGCTGTGTTTAGGTCAGGTTAATTCTGCTACAAGCTAGAGACATCTGTGTTGAAAGTTTGGCAAGGGACACTTTCTGCCGCTTGTAGCCTTGGTATGGGTAAGATGTGTTCATTCATAGAGCTTACGTGAATTTAAAGTTACATGAAGTTGATAATTTAAAAGCCAATATTGGTTTGTTTTTCACATTAATATTAAATAAAATACTGCTCTCTTTGCCCAAACCTAGTTAAATTCAATGTGACTACGGTTTCGTATTTTATTATAATGTTAGCGATAGCAAAGCAACTTACGGCAGAATTTTTCCCTACGCCAAACTCTTGCATAAGGAAACAGGTTTTCCTTCCAACCAGTTGTGGAAATTACCGTAGTTTGGGGTATGATGCTGTATGTGTCTTCCCTCTCCCCCTTTCCAACTCTCCGAGCCTTCTTCAGATAAATACACGTTTCTCTAACGTTCAAAGGTTTCCACTGTTTAATCGTTTCCAAATCTTGCAATATTTTTAAAAATTTATTTCCTGAAAAGTTTTCACTATTCTTAGCAACACGTAATAATTACAGTTAACTAAGATTAATTCGGTTTTACATGTTTCTGTGAAAATTTTAACTACAGTGAACTTTGTCTAAAAATAGCTTTTAAGATCCATTAAGTCTCCTTTTGTCCCTAGTGCACTTAATATACGTTACGCCTTGTCAAATAATATTTCAGAAATAATTAAAAGTGTCATACGTTTGGCCTATATTTATCTATAAAAATACATTCAAATAAGCAAATAAATTGAATTCGTGACTGTGACGGAATGGCATTTTCAATACAGTTAGTGCACTATTTTTAACATATATGCCTATATTTATTATAAATTCAATTTAAAATAACTTAAAATATGGCATATACAAAGTTTTAAATGTCAAATATATAATGTATCGTTTAAGATTAGGCAACGCAAGCCGAGTTGCAATTACTGTTTTTTATATTGTTTGGTTTTTTGGAGAAAAATACTTATTAAAATTTTATCAACCTCACGTTGTAGGGAAATACATTAGTTTGCTGTAAACTTATTCGTCCATATTATCTGACCAATATTTACGACGTGATTAGTCAAATTATAAATATATATTCGTACCTTTCCAGTTACCAGGTAATGTGCGTTCAAAAATTTGTTACAAATACCGAACGTTAAAGAGCTATAATAATATATTTTCATTTATTTCAATGGAAATACTGATCTGATTTATTGATGGAAATTTCATCACGCGAAGTGTGACTGCTTTTAAAGTACTATATGAAATTCACCGACAGCAGCCGTATTTAGAACGTACTGGGATCTTAAAGCTCAGACAAACGTTCTCACTACTTGCTATGTATGAAATAAAATACATGCTTATTATGTCACCGTTACCATAAAAAGTCAACAATTACGTCGACGTATCCTTTATACTCGCCCCTGTGGTAGACAACCTGCATTGCGTACTTTACATAGGTTGCATAGCGGAAGGCGTTATTAATCAACTAGTGAAAAGACTACAAAATGAATTTCAACGAGAACCATTACGCTAAAAGTGTCAGACAAAGGGAACCTTTTTGTTACAGACAAATATTTTTTTTCTTAATTTATCAAAATGTGTTGAATAAAACGCACGGATACCACTTTTCAAGCAATTGCAATGTCCCTTAAACGAATTGTATTAATGTTAGAGGGATTATTTTATAAAATGCAAACCAAAACTTTTAACAGCTTCGTTTACGTAAACATTTATACGAATAAATGGTCTTTGATACAACGTGGTTTCTTATTTACGTTCACAAAAGCATTATCAGAACATCTTACTTTAAAAGCGCTGTTACAAAAATGATTATTTGTAAGTCGTTATTATACTGGGGGCTACTAAATTATTATTATTTTTGGGGGGGTTTCACTCAGATGGTAGCTACACTGTGGGTTTATTTAGATGTTATTTAGGGCTAAATAACTTTAAGACAGTTGTGTTTTACGAGCATTTACTATACTACAATGGCAGGTACTCTTGAATACAATTTATGTTACAATGTGTTCTATTTATTTAGGAGGGGAGCGCAATATTACTGATTATTAAAGTGTTATATTAAGTTGAGAGTTGCTGCCACATAACTAGATCTGACGACCTTACCGAAGCTGGATTGATGAGGAGACGGCATCGACGAACGAGCACGCACCCGCCGGGGCTCGACCCCGAGTCCCCGACGGAGAACCGCACTGCTGTTGATCTGATGAGTGCTGGTGGACGACCGCTCGACGACAGACAGACCTCGTTTGCTTGGTAACAGCGCCATATATCGGCGTGCTTGTCCTCGATATAGTGCAACCACGAGGGGGGGGGGAGGTGAGTTGCTGTCTTCCATGGTTTCCCAACATAGACCTGATTGCCGCTCGGACGTCTTGTTGTCCGGCTTGCTAGGCAATATTGCAACAGTACGTACCGCCTTTAATAACGACTTTAGGCTATAAGTCGTATTATATGTTTTCGATGTATTTCGTCTTCAGGAATAACTTTCCGCAAGGTGTCGGTTTAATTTAGAATTATATATATACATATACTCCTACAAATAAAATGACACCCTGTTTCAAAACACAAGAATGTTTATTTAGGCGCACCCACACAGTCTCGCAGAACTGAATGTTAAATGCTAAAAACTTAAAACATCGCTCGCCCAACGTGGGGCTCGAACCCACGACCCTGAGATTAAGAGTCTCATGCTCTACCGACTGAGCTAGCCGGGCGCTCTGAAGTCTAATACAGGTAAAAAATTAAATAATGATGAAAATTGCAGTAGACCGCGCTCTCAATACATGCCGTTAGGTAACTCGAGGAAACTGTCTTGTTTTCTCAACGAGTACTTTCCTCTTGGCGTTGGCCGCAGACTCATGTGGTGGGTCCGTATACACGAATTGCCTTCTTCATATTTACTTCCACTTCATTGTTTCTTTACCTTTAATGGAACTTTTAGGACTTTTCACCAGACAGTATTTTCTGCTTAGTTTTAATTACTTATTCACGTGGTGCAGTTGGTATCTTGGAACAACCTGGTACCTTGTATAAGTCACATGGTGATATGTAGGCCTGTTTCTTAAGGACGTTGGTCAGGTAGAAATTCATAATTTTTAGTTAGTCCCAAACAATTTACATCTTTTACACATCAGGTTATCATTACCACAAATAAAAAAATAAACCCATAGTTTTTTGTGTAACTACTCATCAAGTTCACTAAATGGCCGTTAAGGTTTAGCCAAAATTAAAATAAAAGTAAATAATTTGCAATAACAATTTAATCATTATATTAAATTATTCATATTGCTACTAAATGCTATGGGCAACTTTGGGATTACAAAGGAATAAATATTTTTTACCTGTTAATACTAATGAAAATGAATAAATTTTCCAAAACTAACTTTTGTCAAATACGCAATAAAATGCATTGATACACTAACATTCAGTTCCTGTAATCCTGATTTCATAGGTTAAATACTTAATTTTTTTTTAAATTTTGGCTACACCGCGACGGTCATTTTGTGACTTTTATGAATAATTATGAAATTAAAATTATAGGGCCTATTTTTTGTTTGGGAAAGTGACATGTTACATAATGTGTGAAAGTTCAATTAAGTTTGGCACTCGTATAAAAAAAACGCCCTTAAAATACAGAAATACAGAGTAGGCCTATAGCGGAGAAAGTTTGATCAAAGCCAGAAATTGTTTTCTATATTTTTAGCCGTTACATAGATTTTCACTGGGATTTGAAATAATGTTCAAGAAAAACACATAGCAAAGTTAGAATAATGAAATAAAAAAAAAAAAGAGAAAAATTATATAAACTGTTAATTTATGTATCCTGGTTATTCGTAGATATGAAAACCAACAGTTAACGAAAATTAACATTTTTTTTTATCTTAAAAGAATTACTAACGTAACTAGAATAACATGAAACAGTTTACCTGAAAAAATCGTGTAGTGTATATGTATTTAGATTTTTTTGAGAAAGTTGAATATCTCGGTGAATGTGGGCCTAGCACGTGTTTCTCCGACACTTCCACGTGTTCCACGTGTCCTTGCACTGGCTTTAAGGATCACTTTCCTGAACTTGTAGTAGTGCTTTAAATTAATGCATGAAGTTTGTGATAAATTACACTTTAAATTAGAAAATTTTTTATGATACAAAACGAAGAAAGTTTTTTTTTTTTCAAATCGTCTGGAATGATTATAAAGTGATCTTTCGCATCCTGTTATGAAAATGTAAAATACTTTTTCCAAAGTCTCTAATTTATTTTAAATGTGTTCAGTCTTGTCAGTAAGGACGTGACTGCTGTAGAGTAGGTTAGAACGGAGCAGCGACGGAGTGCGAGAG
Organism: Medauroidea extradentata; assembly: GCA_003012365.1. Classification (NCBI taxonomy): domain Eukaryota; kingdom Metazoa; phylum Arthropoda; class Insecta; order Phasmatodea; family Phasmatidae; genus Medauroidea; species Medauroidea extradentata. The sequence goes on along the minus strand of PNEQ01096814.1, from coordinate 19,453 downwards.
CGGGGAAAACAGGAAGCACCCGAGAATACCCGATGGCCAGTAGCAACGTCCGCAAATGTCCCACACACGTAAACACGCTTGATAAGCCTAAAAATTACTTCTAAAACTAAACAATTTGTAATGTTTTGCTTAGAATTAAGGCTTCGCGTGTTGTCTACAGCGACGTCATTAGAACGCAATGAGTTGATTAGAGAATCAGGGAACTGAAACTGATGTGGCCTTGGCCGGTAGTGAGAAACCATCCTAGTACTAGCCTGGAATGGTCTTGTCCGTGATTCGCATCGTAACGTGTTAATTAACAAGTTCGTGTGATTAAACTGGGCCTTTGTTGAGAGTCCAGTATTTACCATTGCACACTCACTAATGTGCAGATACTTAACTTGCAAGTCGAGTCACTTGAGCGCTTACTTCAGATCCCCTATACACATGATGTACACATTCCTGGTTTCAAGTCTTAATACTAGTTTTAGAGTATAAATGAAACATGCGTGCAGGTAGAAACAATGTTATATAGGCTATATATATATATATATATATATATACATAATTTTATTTTCTCTTTGTTTAGTAGATTGTCAATTACTAATTTTTCTCTGTAAGGGATGTAGATGTACTTTTGTGGTATTATTAAATTTTTTAAATTACTCAATTTTAAAATTTGTACTGTGTGTATCTGTGAAACTCAAGTATTGGTCATAATTCTCTTGAGTGTAGCTGAAAAATATTGTTTTCAAATGACGAAGATCTTATCTGGTATGCAGGTTGCTGTCAAATTTTGTGTCAATATTTTGGGGAAGCATTCCTCACGTCTAGGGGAAGAAATAATGTTACATGTACTAGGTCCGAAACGCAGAGTTTCTATGGTACAGTTGGCGCACATGACAAACAATTCATAGCGCGGGCTGCTTTTAACAGGTATATTTATTTTTATTATTTTAGACACAAAATGTGACTCAATTTGGCTCTTAAGAATAGTTTTTATCTCTCATAGTTTTCGCGTAATAGCTTGTTAAAGTCAAAATTTGCATGTTTCCGTTTTAAGGACTAACGCTAAAACCAACCGACATACCAAACTGAAAAAAAAAAAAAAAAAAAAAAAAAATCACGGTGGATAAAGACGCCGCAAGCTGCAATGGCACTTGCCTAAAAACAAAGAATAATTTGTTTAAATTTAAATAAAAATTCTGAAACTTAAAATAAAAATTAAAAAAAAGTTTTTTTAAGTACAAAATTATTTTATTTTGTGGTTAAACATAGCTGAACTTGTAGCTACAACATAGTTATTCACTGCGAATTTTTTCACTTTGGTAAGTGAGTTTGTTTTAGTGTCGTCCTTAAAACGGAAGTATGCAAATTCTGGCTTTAACGAGCTATTACACAAAAACTATGCGAAATAAAACATTTTTAAGATGAAAATTTGGTCACATTTTGTGTCTAAAACAAGAAAAATACCGGTACAAATAAAATAATAAAAACATGGTGATGAAAATTGTGGTAGCCGCGCCCTTAAGGGTGTTCAAGTGCGATAAAATAATAATTTTATATTTATACGAAATATGGATTGTTTTATAGACAATACTTGTGAGTACATTTCACTATTCCGGAAAAATTTTAGCACCCGTAGTTTTCTCATAACGGGGCGTCAAAGTCAAAATTTGCTTGTTACTCTGCCATGTAAATAGTGAAAACCAACTGACCTACTTAAACAAAATAATTCACTGTGAACTTGCATCCCATGAGCTATGCAATAAAACATTAAACAAACTCACAAAGTAATATTTTGAATTTAAAAAAATCACAAAAATACAGAAAAAAATTTGCAAATTCAGCAATTTTTTAAAAATACAAAACCAGTTCACGGGATAATTTTTAATGTTTTATTACGTAGCCCATAGTATATTATTTCACTGTGAATTATTTCACGTACGTAAATCAACTGGATTTCACTATTTGCATGGCAGCAGAACATTTCAATTTTGACTTTGACGCACTGTTATGAGAAAACTATGCAAGCTGAAATTATTTCGTAATAGGAATCTGTACTCACAAGTATCGTATACAAAACTGACAGTATTTAATAATAATATAAAATTATGATTTTATCGCACTTGAACATCCTTAGAGTTAGAGACATAGCGGAGTGTACAATGTACAGTGCTGCTGTATTGACATTCCACACAAACATATCCAGCCCATGATATCAACCATACATCATGTATTGCCAACTGTAGTGCAGTAACTGTACGTTATCAGATATATGTTCATAGTATAACAGTGTTTGTTCCTCGAGACGTGAGCATTGTTTCACCAAAACATTGACGTGTAAATTGACAGTAACCTGTACATAATTTATTTAAAAATAATCTCGTCGTATAGTTGATCAGTGTAGCCACACCCGAAGCACCAGTACCACTGTTTATATCGCACACAATACAACTTTCTTCACGAAAATTTAATCACAAATTCAGGTCTCCCTCAGCAGCAAGACATGACTTTCGCACTGTTTACACCGCAGTCGGACATATGTTTCCGGAACCAAATATTACGTTTAGAGTAACAACTCAATCAGGATTGAACTAGGAGTGTACTGAAGACTATATATGCAAATGTTACTTTAAACACTTCCCTACTGGACTGAAGTAGGAGTGGAGTGAGTAATACAGTCCAGTCAGCGAGGTGGACTGTAGACTCCGAGTTGAACGTTTACTTTAAACACTCATCGCACTGAACTGAAAGAAGAAGAAGCTGTCGCCATCTTGAATCGTTTCTTTTGTTATGTAAGTGGTTAGAATCGTCCTGGGCTAGCTAAATAAAACTGTTTAATGTTGTAAAAAGTACTGGGAAGTGCCAAATAAATCAAAATAAATATTCTGATGAATAAATTCCAAGTAAATATCAAACAAATATTCCCCTCATACTTTCCTGACAGTCATTTGTTCTGCAGTTCAATGTTGCGCAAATAGATGTTGCTCGGCACGGATTCAGTCCATGTTTACATGTCAATCTGGATTAAGAATTTTACTGTAAACCCATATATAAGTCCACTTTCACTTTAGGTTTGCTCCATGTTGAATCCAGTACGTAATTTTACTATATAAGCACTAAATGTGTCGAGGGACGGCATAAACGTATACCCTGCTGTTGTTGGCGAGCCAGAGCGGACAGCAAGCAGCAGTCTTAGTTCAGGTGCGACTGTCCTAGGGGTCAGGACCTGGGGAGGGGGAGGTGATCTCTTGCCCTGGCTATTTGTCGCCGGGTAATGATCTGAGGGGCCGCCGCCCCCTGCCGCCCCCTCAGACACTGTTCATCACGAGTAAGCCAGATAATCCCCCGCTGACTCACTGGGAACTGGTCCACCTGGATGTGGGGCGCTACCCCTCCCCTACACCGCTGAGATGTATGGCGCTATTACCTCCCCTCCCCTGCTGGACCACGGCGCCAGCCTCCTCCAGGGTTCACTCCCCACCCCTCCCAGCATCTGCTCGAGTACCTCCCCTCCTACACTAGCCGTGTATCGCCTAGATCATTGCTTGGATCAAGTGCCTCCCTCCCTCTCGTATAAGTCTCGTGTCTTCACTAAGTCCTGCGTGCTTCCTGCATGACCCTCGCTTCTTCGGCAGTGAACTTCCTTCAGTGTTCTCCACTCACTTTCTCGGGCCTCGACTGGGTCAAAGGTTAAGTGCGCCACCTACATGCTAGTGACGAAGCTATAAGGGCGACCTTGAAGCGCGCATCAAATGCCGCATCACAACAACGAGCCAGGCGCTGAACTTCAGATCCAAGATTCCTACCGATCAGTTTCTACTAAACGATTTTAAATAGTGACCGTATAATTTTACTGGCGGAAAGTCTGTAGAAAAGTTCAGCGCAGGTTTCTATCTGAGTTTCACATACTTCCGGTTATCACATTTTGAAGCATTAGAATTTAAAAAGGCCGTTTTAGCTACATTGGAAGGCTTAGATACAGTGCTTCTATCGTGGTGTCTTCTTAACAATGGCATTCCGCTCTTATTTGAGGTGTGTTTTCTTTTTGTGCATTGGCATAATGGGGACACATGGACAAGTTTCGTAAAAAAAAAACACTGTATGTATTTACGAACACACTTTAACGCATTTGAAGAACGTTCTTATTTCTTCTCGGTTTTTCATTTCTTTTTTCTCCCGGAATGATTTGAGAGGTTTCTTGCCAGCTGTAACGTTGGTAGTACTGGATGTCTGTCCGTCTCTTTTCTACTCATGGGCTGTTCATAATCAATGGCCACTTTTTTAGTCATCAGAAAAAGTTTTTTTCCCGCTCGCCAACTGACAAGTTTCTGGCAGTTGAAGTTACATTTGTTTGCAAACCTAGAGGCAAGCGCGTCTGATCTAAATGCCGATATTATGCGCGTCGATAGATTATAGCGTATGTCTATCTGTACTGACGATAAACGCTCTGAGGTACTGGAAGATGGCGCGCGAACTTTACTAACATATTTGTACATATTTTATTGCCGACTAAGACGTTCATTTGTAACATAATTAGAATTAATTCTCTGGGCCGGTTAATCGCGCGACATTAATGACTGGGTTCGAATTTTAAAAAATTTAACAAGGCCGTGAAAAGTGCTAGCTTCTCTATGAACACTTTGTAAAGTGTTTCGGTGATTTATTTCACAAGTCGCGCCAAACTGTTGTATCTTGATTAAACGACCAATGATATATTGCTAGCTCGTGTTAAGGGCTTAGGCTCGTGTTTGTACATTTTGACGATAATTATTTTTAAAAACCTAAATGGAATCTGATACCGTAAAATCGGTCTGCAACTGTGTTATAACTGGTTTTTAACTGCGTGTTCTGATTTTGCCTACACAAAATACAGCATGCTGGTAGCTAATTGCTTAGTTACGAAGTTACATTTTAATGTATTAAACTACCTATAACCTTTATACAGCTTGTCTCGAAAATTACATTATGCAGTGAAACCAATTTGCAACAAAGTTACAGTGCAGTTTTACGTTATCTGCCCTTGTCTAGGTTTAAAAAAATAACAACTATCTCGAAAGCGGAGAAACTTGGCGCCAAGCACTTAATAGGGAATGCTAGACAATTGGGTTGTATTTTCAGTTTTTGAGTCACAATACTTATTTAAATTGTATTATCACAGTTTTCTCTTCGACAAAGCATAGGGTGTATTCTTGGTCTACTGCCTGGCGTAAATAGTAATGAAATCTTCCGTTAAATTGTCGTGCAGAATCACTGCAAGAGAATTCTCAAAAGTTAACATGTAATTCTGTTGTAATGATTCTGAGTGACAAATTAAAGGAAAAATATTTTTGGTAAAACAATAAGAATTAATGTTAATGTTCAAAAACTGAAAATACAATGAAATTGTATAACGCTCCCCGCATAAAGCTAGTGTATTTCATTCTCGTGATAGTTCCGCCTCTGTATTTCCTGTTGTTCTGTGATCGCGCAAACCACACTTTTGTTCCACCATCCAGGAACAAACACGGGATTGGCGCTATTGTCTCGTGTGTCGTCCGATGGTAACAGAGAGAGGGGTAAAAATACCTCATGCTCATTGCTGATCAGTCGACCGGGTAGAGAAAGAGAGACAGTATTGTAGAAAGAGACGAGTAAAAACTGATGCAGCGACAGTTTGGTTCCGTAGATCGGTTTCAACCTGTCTGGACGACCAACCAACGCGCGCGCCGCCCCATCAGGTTAGGCAAACACAGGGACGTACTTCCGCACGGGTATAAAACTCGTAAACAAAGGGCCGCGCCACGGCGTGATGGAAAAGGGACCGGCGATGGGCCGGCGGGGCGAAAGGGCACGTGTTTGATTAATGATTGGAAAAAGAGAAGAGGGTGGTGTGTGAGAGGAGGGATGGAGTTGTTGTGTTGGCAGTCGTGTTTGTGCGCGCGTGTGTATCTGCTGGCCGGGCTGCGGGGATTGCCAGCACTGGGCGGTCAGTGCGGCGGCCGCCATGAATAGTTAAAATATTTTTGTTTGGTGGTTGGCCCTCCTGCACAAAGCGATGTGCCACCGCATCTCTCCAGTATGGCTGCCCCGTGGAATAACTGTATATGTAGAGCGGACGCCAAGCCACCTGCCACAATCCTTCAACGAGTAAAAGCTACTCAATAAAAAAAAAACTGATATTTTGGTGTTTCGCAACAGAAGAACACCTTGCAAGACTCAAACAATGATACAATAATTTGATGAGACTTTACGATGTATAAAGAACACGATATTTTCTTTATTAATATTTAATGGAGAAATTAAATTATTTGTATATTGAAATGTAAACGACTTTTTAGCATTAGGCCTGTACATAGGCGCAACTATAATGTACATTTGAAGAGGGCACAATTTTGTGAAAACAGTTAAATTCAAGCTACACCTACCTGTAAACAGTAACGTAGTTATAATTTGTGAATTTTATATGGGGAAGGATGGCTATCCTGGGATTATTATAAAGGATCACCAACTACATCTTCAAGCGGTGGGTCCGGTGGACCTCCCGCGGAAAATTTTCGGATTTCAAGGTGCAAAATAGTGCTATTTTAGCAGTTTTCGTAGTAAACACTGAATATTCTACTAGTAACAATATCACTAATTATTAAATATTAAATTAATTGTAATTTTTAAAACCTTGGTTGGTTTATTTGTGGGGGGGGGGGGTGCCCTAGTGCATTCCCCATAGTTGCGCCTATAGGCTTGCATTCCCGGACCAGAAAATTTGCCTGCGTATATTAGAGATCTGACCATCTTTTTATACCAAGATTAGGGCCATTATTACACTGTCAACGGTAGGATGCGTTCTGAGTGACGTGGTGCTTAGCATCGTCTAAACACAACTCTCAGTTATCTGTGGAGCCACAGTCTTAAAAAAATATATTTGTAAATTTTGCACACCAATGTATGGACGTGTTAAGAAAGTAGGTATTGTAAAATTGTTTATTTTACTTCCATGGTAGGATTCCTTTATATTTATGGGAAACAGTAAATGTTCTTATGTAGTAACACTGCTCAACACTTCCTTTATTTACAAGCTGAAATATGGAAAGTGCCCTATACTTAGGGACAGGAAAATATTTGTACATCACTTAGTTTTAATGCCTTACCTGCATATTTTCGGTTCTACTTCGTGGGTATTGACTGTGTATATTTGTGCTGAGTCGTATCTCACTTGACTGAGCCAATCAGAACTAGGTTAACTACGACACCACACGTCTGTGGTTTGCAGACAGAACCCCAAGATGCCGGGACATACAACGTCCAATCACTGACCAGAAACTAGAGTTACAGATGTATGCGTAAGGTATTGAAACAAAGTGGTGCAAAATTATTTTCGCGAAAACTTACAGTTCCTACACTGTGCATAGGTTAAAAACTTCTATTAGTCATTAGGAAGTTTTTTTACAGCGTACTTGTGGCAGATACACTCTCCTGTCAGCGTACAAGATACGAGGAGTTAATTCTCCAGTCACAAGACTTCAGTTGCATTCAAATACTCTATTGGTTGATTAGATATACTAATGCCACGTGGACCGAGTGTATAGTCTGAACTAATACCACTAGCTTATCTAGGTACACTACCACACCACAGAATAGTTAGGAATACAGAAGTGAAATAGCAGGAACAACGGCAAACTCCACCACACACGCCAGCAAGATGGCTTCCCTGGCAAGCAACATGGCGGAAACACCTGCCACCAATAAGCGTAACGCGGCTGACTTGCTAGTTAGCAGTCAGGTAAATAGGAAACTTGTTGAGACATGCAGGAGCCAAGCAGGCCCAGAGCTTGGATTAACAACTTCGAGCAGCCAATAAGCGGCTAAGTTCGCCCTATCACATGAGCCGACACGTCAGTTCACGTCTGTGTTACTAGTAGGGACTGGAAAATTTCGCGAATTCAATGACCCGCAAGCAGAATTCATCCTACTATTGATACTCAAGCTCCGACTATTAGTCAACTAGCTGCTACTCAGTGGAACAACAGACAATTAACGAATAGTCGGGGATTGACTGTGCATAGTAGAATGGATTCTAGCCTACAGGTAATTGAATTCGCGAAATTTTCCTGTCCCTAATGAACAGAGTCGCGATTTTGTGGCGAAAAGATTTTTGCAACATTTGGTTTCGATGCGTCATGTGCACACCTGCAGCTCTGCTACATCGTCTGTGGTTGGATGATTTTACTCTCACTGGCCTTGGCAAATTATAGACGTACAGACTCACAATAATCTTACTCTGATTGGTGCAGTCAAATGAGAAACGGTCTGAACGTAGACACGCTGCCAATAACCTTGAAATAGAACTGCCGACGTGCACGTGAGTCACTGAAACAAAGTGGGGCAAAAATCTTTTCGCGACAAAACCGTGGAACTAATAATTAATATTAAAATATGAAGCAGAGCTGCAGATGTGTACGTAAGGCTTTGAAGAAAATTATTACAAAATTCCTGTCTCCAAAAACAACTGGCTATAATTCTGGTCATTGAACTAGCAAAATAATCCCTTAACTTACGTATAAGCAGAGCTATTAGTTTATATCTGGAAAACCTGACTGTTTGCTGGGTTTCAAAGCTCGTTCAGTTAACAATATACTTGTACTTTTAGCTGTTGCCCTATTTGACTGAGCCAATAGGAATCCATATTATATGAATATGCCAAGTAACAGGCACTAAATATTACAACAATTGTAATATTTGGTGCCTGTTATTGGTCGGCTGACAGCTACGTTGTGGCAAACGTACATCACCCAATCATATATGTTACAAAAAACTAGTGTTTTCAAGGTTATGTTAGCACAAAACATTTTCGCTATATACCATCATCTGTAGGCATACATCATTGCGTGATCTAGAGAACCTGGGATTGAGTGAATATTAGACTTGACTACAGACAGTTGTACGTAGCTGTACATTTGTTTGGTTGTACACAAGTTTATGCATCACGACCAATATAACCTAATAGGAAACATTCAGTACTGGAGTGGCATAGCTCCGCGTTGTCGCCGCAGAGTGGAGAGTGGCCTTCGATAAGGGCGGTAGGCAATAAGATAACGATATGTTCTCTAGTGTGTACAGGGATTAGAAGCCCAGCCTTAACACTGCGAACTACCACGGTCTTTACGTCTTAGTATAGAAACCCGTAAATGTTGTTGTCGGCTGGACTCCACAGTCCTGCGTATACCCTGTGAGTGAGAGATTTTAGTCAGCGCTTAGCATCGAGGTCTTCAGCGCTAGTGAGGGGAGGCATGAGGTGAGTATGGAGCAGCGCCGGAATGAAACAGTGGGGGAAACGGGAGAAACCCGAGAAAACCCGCCGACCAGCGGCATCGTCCGAGTGGTCAGACCCCTCCAGAGTCTGTACTCAGATACTTGTACATTGTCTGCTGCTCCAGTGAGTGGACAGTTGTACACGTGACAAGGTAGCGCGGGAGACAGAGTGTGTTTCCAGACAAGTTTACGATTGATAAGTGATTGAACAAAAATTAAATAAACTCACTTATAACGAAGCTAGAAACTTAAATTCCCTAATTAACCCGAGAAATTTACAGGGTCTTTTAATTAGATGTAAGATAAGTAGGCTTTACGTCTCGTCAACAGCGAGATCATTATAGACGGACACACAACTTGGTACAATGACAGCAGCTGAGAGAGGAGTCGGCCATGGCCTTTGTTAAGAACGAGAATTCACCTGGAGCGATTTCGGGAAACCACGGAAAAGCGAAACCAGGATGGCCGGAGTATGTAATGAAACCCGGATGCCCTCGAATGCGGGTCCAGAGTGTTATCATTGTGCCGCCTGTCATTGTCTTCCGTGCACACCTGCAGCTCAACTTCATGATTATTGACAGAATGTTTTTGTGCAGAGTTATTATTCATTTGACTGTGCCAATCAGTACATGGATAACTGCGACACATCACGTCTGTGATTTGCGGGTTTAACCTCCAGACGTTGTATGTTAAGGCATCCAATCACTGACCACAAAGCAGAGATACAGGTGCTCACATAAGACATTGTAACAAGATGATGCAAACATTGTTTTCAACAAAAATGTAACTACTGCTATAGCAAATGCTCAGCTTGTCCTGCAATACATCAACATCTAATAGTTACCAATAGTTTGAGATCTGAAAATGTTATGATTTTATGTGACAGCATATTGGACTCAACTCTACTCTGTGCCAGAGGCGGATCCACCTCTATTTTGTGGGAAGGGGAGAGGGGAGCGGAGAAGGCCAGTTCCCACACCATAAGTCAAGAAAGGGTTGTCTGAGGATCTTCCCCGGAAAAATTTAGTTTTAAAGGTGCAAAATAGTGCTATTTAAGGCGTTTCCTAACCAAAATATTGAATATATCACTTCAAAAATGTTTAATATTTTAAGGATAAACTATACATATAAGGTAGGTATGGACTGGAAAATTTCGCGAATTCAATTACCTGCAGGCGAGAATTCATTGTGATATGCGTACTCAATACCCGTCTATTCGTTCATTGTCTGTCGTTCCACTGAATAACAGCTAGTGGACTAGTGACTGGGGGTTGAGTATGTATAGTATAATGGATTCTGACCTACAGGTAATTAAATTCGCGAAATTGTCCTGTTCCTAATAGAAGGCAATAAAAAGGGGGGCTGGCCGCCCCTGCATCCTCCACAGCTCTGTGCTCGTCTTACATGTGCTGTTGGTCGGCAGTATGTGTAGCTCGCATGGAGGACCTTCTCAACCAATGACGTGGGAGACACTCTAATATGCCCAATATGGACATATGTTGTAATGCTAGCCAGAGGCGTACGGTGAACAGTTGCGAGGTAAGCTGCAGTTTGCTCAGTGCTGTACAGTCTCGGTACACGCTGTAGTAACAATGTAGCAACCATACAACTGGGACGAACATAACGTAATGCGGTCACTCATTAGTTAGCTACAAAATAACCAAGCCATTAAACACGTGGTGTGACGTCAATAACACAACTACGTCTGTGAGACTGAGGCGTACTAGAGGAAGTAAACAAGTACAGTTGACAACGAACACAGCTTACCTTGCGACATATTCACATGTGGACACACAAAGATACGAAGACTGCGAACCAATAACTTCACGGAAAATGTTCCGGCGAGTATAGGTCAGTGAATTCTAGCCGGTCGCCAGATAATTACGAGAAAATTGCGTGTATCCAACTAAAGTCCATAATAGTTAGTGAATCTTCATTAAATGTTTTTTTTTTACAGTATGTGTCATTAGTATGAGAGCGAAGTAGGGGAGATTTGCAAAAAGGAGGAAGGAGGGGTGAACCGTGTCCAAAATGACCACTTAAAAAAACGCTATACTGTATCACTAATCTGTAATTTTCTCTGCTCCCGCTCTCTCTCTCCATCTTCCTTACTTCCGCTAACGAAAGCGGGTAAAATCTCCCTAAATTAACCACTCTGTGCTAACAATGTACAGGAAGCGGACATGAAATCCATGTCGGTGTTATTAATCTGCAGCTTCAAAATTGCAGCCCCTTGGACACAGACGGCTAATAACTTAAGTTCGCCTTATTAAAACACGGGAAGCTAATTCATTTGATAAAACCTATCTGGGTGGATGTATTTTAAACGACCGAGACTTAAAAGTGCGCAGCGCTACTCACTCATTCCCCAGGCTTCTAGGCTCAAAACACTGAGCTATTCCACTGAAAACTCGCCTCTATTAGACAGTCAGTCGTCACCGTACCTTCATGTCTATTGTAAACTCCTATAATTTATTTTGTAAGATTCTGTGCTGGTTTTTAAGCAAACTAAATTCGTGCACAAGCAAAAAGAAAAATGCTAACGGCGAAGCTGAGAAATGCTATTATTTTTCGCCACGAATTTTAACTATACATTATGCTACCTATTCCTTTATTTTTATTTAATTAAAATTTATCCTTTTACATATTAATTGAACGGAAATTACCATAACATCAGCGGGTAAGTAAATTTTTTATTAAAATTAGATTTCCGCAGTAATTGCCCTTCGATTATCAAGAAAACAAAAGGAACAAGAATGTAAGTACATATACGAGTTCTAATTGGCCTATAATCGCACATAGTTAGCGCTGCTAAGTTTTTTTCTGAGTTATGCCATGGCTTTTAGCATGGCCGTATTTATTAGAAGGCCGGAGTCTTGAATGTGGCAACGCTGCATCAGAGGCCTGCTGCCGGTCGCTCATTGGTAGCCTCAGTCAGTGTAGACGTGTACACACCACTAAAGCTACGTATATACACGTTGCAGATACTAGGGTGGCCAAGAAGTGACAAGCAGCAGGCCCCCGATGCAGTGTTGCCACATTCAAGACTCCGGCCTTCTACTAAAGACGGCCATGTTTGACAGCGCTACCTACCACGCACTTAAAATATGTTTGCAGTGTGTTCGTAACTATGTTTTTATTACTAAATTATTCCACTTGTGTCCGCTGTACCAATGTAGGAACAAGGTTGGAATGTCGCTGGTAAGATACCATGCTAATTAAAACCATTGTTTCGAAGCCCTTCAACATGGCTAAAAACGGCCTTTGCAGGCTGCCGTACTAACGGAGTCACACTAAGACGTTAATTAATAATTACGTCACGAAGTTCAAGTGCAAACTCAGAAACGTGCTCTGAACTTTGCTAGACTTTCCACCAATAGAAGATTGTGGTTACCTTTTAAACTCCATATGTAAAAAAAAAAAATGATCGGCGGGAATTTTGCACGCTAGTTCAGTGCTTGGCTCGTTGTGGCGATGTGGCATTTGATGCGCGTTTCAAGGTCACCGCTATAGCTTCGCCATTTCTGAACCTCTACTCTAACACGCAGGTAGGTGACGTCACAGAGCAAGTAAAGTAGAGAGACGCTACTTCCATGCATTGCACCGAGCTCTTATTTACAAGAACAAAAAGTAAACACATCATATATATAGAGAGCCAAAGTAAGAACAAAAAATTGCATACTTGTTACAGAATAAATGTTATCATTTCACGTACTGGCCAACCTGTAAATGACGAATCTACCCGAGGATTCACGAACTCGAAGCGTTTGCGATATTGAATATTGTCGATAGACTGTATCGATTGTGTCGAGGAATGATAAATAATAACTCAGGCAAATATTGTTAAATCAGTCTCGGGTACCGCCACGTCGCTCACAGAGGTGGAGAAAGTTGTACTACTGCTGAAATAGATAATATTATATACGCGACGCTCACGCTTGCCCTTGCAAATATTTAAGTTACGTATATGTTATTGAAATATTTCGACGAAGTGGCCGGATAGGACGCCAACAGCTCCTTCCGCGCTCACTATTACTTCTCTCTCTCAAATCTCGACGACGGCTCTCACATCTTAACTTTTGGCGGGAAAATGTCCCCAGTGTGCAATAATCCTTGGGCACGCCTTCCAGCCAATGGAAACCCTGGACTACCTAGCTCCGCCCCTCGTGAGCAAAACGTCGCGATACCCTTGACCGTTGTTTATTTGTTTGTCAAAGCTTAGTTATTACACATTTGTTGACATACCCTTGATCACAAATTATTATTTTCATTGATGTGCTATAACTAGAGACATGCAAAATTCGCGTTATCATTTGGTAGCAGACTAAGCTTCACTTTCCTATACATAACAGTGCATAATATACGTTTCAATTGGCCATGAACTTTTATAAGTTGTAATTTACGTGTGTTACGTCTTTACAGAGATTGACCTCTCTACAGTGTAAGTATTCTCCGCGGCAAGTCACGACAATATCGGCCAGCGGGAGACGTCGAACAAGCATATAGTCACTTGGAGTCTAGTCAGCTGTCAGAAAATAACGCGAATTTTGCATGTCTCTAGCTATAACTATACTGACACCGATAATTAGAGGCACGAGTATTTCGCGTATTCATCTGGCAACAGCGTACATTTCTCAGACCTATACACACACTGGCCAAAGTCAAATATACATTGACTTATAACGGTAACACGTGTTACCACCACGACTTGTTTCCTTATCTATCACTGGCTTGCATCGTCAAAGATGTGTTGGAACAGGTGTCATCTAATCACAGAAGGATTAGTGAAGTATGCGTTGTTGGCATTCAACCTGACCTAGAATCAATACGCGAAATAATCTTGCCTCTACCGATAATTATTCAAATAAATAAAAGTATTCCCCACTGCCAGGTTGTTACAGTGGTGCTGTGGCAGAAAGGGGGGGGGATGGATAGAAAGAGTGGGGTAGGGGGCTGCTTAAAATATCCAATCACTGACCACGAAGCAGAACTGCAGATGTGCACGTAAGACACGGAAACAAAGTGGGGCAAAATTCTATTCGCGAAAAACAAGGGTCCCTACTGATGTTTACTGTATGCTTAAGGCCTCTACCTATTTATACTAAAGCCACGGAGTTTAAACGGAAAAATTAATATCACATGAATCTGTATATTTCAATGGATGTATATTGAACCTAACTCTTTTAAACATGTGACACATCCTCCTGAATGTTGCCGCATTTAAAAACATTGCCAATTTTTTTTTTTGTAATTAAAATGTAATATGTAGTGTTAAGACATAGCCTATGCTTTACAAAAATAATCTAAGCTAATATAACTTTTCGAAAATACCTTTGTACATGTTGTTCACATAAAACACCGACAAACTCCAGCAGGTGATTCCTTGTGAAAAATAAAGCAGGAAATATGAAAGACACTTTGTACATAATCGTGATGATAAATGTGTTATTCGCCTTTGTCAACCAAATTTTAATTTCGTGTCTAAAATATAATTTGGTTTTGATGCTCTCGCCCAAAATGAAACTACAGCTGCCCAATAGGTTCTGTTAAGATTACAAAAAATAAATAAAGCCAGTTTTGAAGATAAATACTTCAAACAAAAACCAATGTGTGAGAAATGTTATTGTGAATCACTGTCCAGAGCAAAATATATTTATTTGCTTTTTACTTTTTTTTATAATGTTTTTAAACTTTCAAAATGTTCCAGAAGTCAGGCTATACATTTTTGGTACAAAATGCTTCAGCTGGCAAGAAATGTGGATTTTTGTATACAAAAAATTCTGTGGGGGCATACATAAATATATATCTCAAACAGGAATCTCAAAAAAAGTTAATATTAGTAAAAACATATTTGGTGCAGGGGCTAAGTATAGAGAGCGAACATGCCATCTCTGGGAAGGTGAGCGAAGAGATAAGCAGTAAGATAATCCCCTGAGGATGCACGAAAGTGATTTGCAATGGAGGGGGAAGGTGGCATTTGTCCTTGAACTTTTCTACCTTTTTTTTGTACGATAAGCCTCGGGGCAGAATTCCACCGACACTGACACTCATTCAAGTTCTCATCTTCCCTCCCCTTCCCCCTCTGGCGGCTTCCTACTAGACAGCTCACGCAGTGGAAGGGCGCAATGGTTATCGCTGTGTAGTGTAGACAACTACACGAAATACTACCCGCACAACAAAAGGCTATAGCAGGCCAACCATGTAACAGTGTTAATATGACTGATGCAACTCGTAGGGCAAAATTCCTATTTACAGTACATAAAAGCAAATTATGGCTACTGTGAAAATTGTACATTTGATACGTTTGTAAGCACAGACTAGAAATAATATAAGAAACCTGTCGGCGAATTACGTACATTAAACAGATGATAATTTGAAATTTTATACAAACAAATTTACTTTGTAAATCGGGGACACACATATCCACCATAACACGGTGACAGTAGATGTGAATTTTCGTGCGTGTAAAAATGAAACTGAAAATTCGGATAGTTAAATGTGATGATGGGAACATGTGAAACCAATTGGAAATTCTTTAAATGATATTTTACTATTATTTGGTTTTATTTGTTCGTATTCCAAAAAATTCAAATACAACCTAACCAACTCGACATTTTCCCGTGTATTTTTCCATAGCAGCCACATAGCAACGAGTTGTTCATCGCCAGTATGGCGGCTCACATGAAAAAAAGTTGCAGAGGACTTCAGCAGCGCAAGGAAGTGTGGGGGGGGGGGGGGAAATTCCCGGAAAAAAATTACATTGGGTTTGTTTAATGTACATATTTTATGACCATTTTTCACTGTAACGAAAATTTTCTAGCTATCGTAATTTTGTATATTTGCGTCTCAAACCCAAAATTTGTATAAAATGGTTTCAAACATGAAACGAAAATCAGCTGACTTGTAGAAATGAAAAAATTCACAGTGAAGAACAGTACCACGCGCTACATCTAGACATGTATACAAACCCGCATTGAAAGTAATGTATTTTTGAAAAATGTTTGAAACTGAAAGAAAAAATACCAATATTCTGCCATTTTTAAAATACGAAAAATGTCAATGCAGAGTTTTCTACATGTCCATAACACTGTTTTTAAGTGTGAATTATTTAATTTCTTTACGTCAACCGATTTTGTTTCTTGTATAAAACAGTTTTATGCAAATTTGGCATTTAATATGTCACTATACAAAACTATGAGCGATAGAAAATTTTCATTACTGTAAAAAGTAGTCACAATGTATGCCTACAAAGCAAACCATATCTCGTACAAATATAAAAATAATTAAAACAATTAAAATTTTGAGTGAACTCCCCCTTTAAGAAATGACTTGTCAAACCGTATTTTGTTTGAAAGTATTATCTTAAAAATTGTATAAATTACATAGTAGTTTCGACACTACTTTCATGTTTAAACTGTGTACCTAACTAAAAGCTTGGAATACAGAACCAATAAGTCAATAACCGGTTAGTTTTTACACGCCTTTAAGACACACCAAGTCGCGTGAGTATAACCCACTTTTAAGAAAGATACATGTTTCGTTTTTTGCCCGAAACAGTGCTGGTCGACATGGCCCACTCTTCCATGCAGCCGGAGCGGAAGTGGATGTTTATACGAAAGTAATAGACCCAGGGGAAGGTCGTGCAGGACCTCATTGATAGATCGTCGATCGCACAGGGTCTATTGAATGCCAACATGCGGTGAGGGCAGAACTAAACGCTGAGTGGTGTTGCGAAACCCCCTGCTGCAAGGGTGTCTAGCTGGGGGGGGGGGGGTAGGGGTGTGAGGTGGCCTCCCCTCTCCCTGCTGGCAGGCACGAGATAATTACACCCCAGGCATAACCTGTGCCAACCCCTCCCCCTCCCCTGTCAACCCGACAAGCGAGGCGGTCACACAATGCGTCGTCATTTGTAACTGCCTGCTACACCCGTCCCGATACAGTGTTGCCACATCGTAAAAGTAAAAGTCTCTTACTAAGAAGAAAAAAAAATTTGTACAAGATGTCAAAAAACTCGTTTATCACAAATATTAAATCTCAGGTCATTAAATAGCTTTTTTATTGTTTCATTTAACTAAATTTTATGTTACAAGCATACAAATGCCAAACCACAACTGTAGGTATTCTCCAGGTGGGACTTTCACACATGGTATTAGGACCTACATAGGAAATATTGAACGCAGGTTATTTTTTAAAACATTTTCCTCCCGGCTTTGTACGCTACAAAAGATGCCCTCTCTCTAAGTAAAAATAATCGTATCGAAGGCTATCAAGTTACCACGATAACTTCGCCACATTCTTGACGGGAGGAGTAAAATGGTAATTTCTTCTTGTTTCCATTTTCCCTTTTTTTACTCCCATCTCCTTACCTAAACTTATTTCTCTCTCCGTTGTCACTTTCTCTCTACCTCTCTCCATACACAAAATAGACTTCGATCATAACAAGGCAATGAGCTCCTGTCTGTATTTTTATCATGTCACCAGTTTTCGAAATTCTCGTGCAAAAGTGAACGAGATGCAATGTTATACCATGCATATAGATGGCGGTTTATCGCGGGAAAACTTGACTGTATGCTGGTTTTCAACGCACGTTCAGCTTACCAGAAGATTACTGGCTTTCGCTTTACATGGAGCTGTTAGCCTATTTGACTGAGCCAATAAGAATCCTGGTATTGCAATACTTAATGTCTGTCATTGGTCAGAAGACAGCTACGCTGTGGCAAGAAACTACAGCGTTTTCAAGGGTATGTTGGCACAAAACATTTTCGCTATATACCATCATCTCTAACCATGCATCGTATACAGACCCTAAATCCTCGTACAAATACGAGAATTATCGTAGGTCTGGCAACGCTGCTCCCCGTCGCATGTGGTTTCCGCCGCTGCCGCCGTGTGGCGCAGCTGTCACGGGTGATGTGGCGCGGCGCAGTGGCCGCTCCATCAACTACCTGTGTTAAGGCGCGCTGCACGGATCGTCTTGCACATCCTTAATGAAGACAGCTGGCCGCCAAATAGTGTTAGATTTGAAATTATTATTTTATTACTTGCGACTACGTTTTCTCAGGTAAACCATTATTGCTAGCGTAGTTTTGTAAACTGACAGGGTTTCTTATGTAGAAATATAACTATAGCAACAATTAATTTTCACGTAAGATTGTTTTATTATTACTTTGGGGAAGCAGCAAATATAAAACTAAACTAGGCAGTTATTTTTAATTTGGTTATTTCAGTGTTAATTATCTCATTTCTGCTTGTAAGTTTGCTTTCTATGTTTGCACATAACAAAAACTGTGAAATTGTTGTTTTCAAATGGCATTATGCAAAACTATAGGATCAAAAATTTATTTACAATAGCAACAATCGCAAATTAATGTCTGCAAGTATAAAACGATTTGGCACTTATAAAACGATTAGGCACACGTTGAAATTGTTTTCACTGCCTACGCTTTTCAGGACGTTTATGTATTTTTGGTATAATATATCAAGTAGTAGTGTGAGATTGGTAAGAAAAGAGTAACAAATTTACAAAAATTACCATCGCAATTATACTGAATCATAATTTTTATAATCAGCTAACCATACAATTTAAAAATTTTCTGTACTACCATATCAACCCCATTTCACAATGACTGACAAATTCATGAGTACACTGTAAGTAAGTCAACCAGAAATTCTATACGTGGATCATACATAATTTTATTTTATTCTTTATGATAAAATTCAATGCAAAAAAAGCAAAATCTTAAACTCTAATAGAAGACGAAGTGATGTGTTCTAAGCAAACAGCTTCATAGAGATGTTATGGCAGCAGGATTAATTTGAGATAAAGTTTAACATTGTGTTTAAATAATGGGACAAGATTTAACGTTAAAATGTACGTTTTTTTTTTAATTTAGTGAACGAAAAGTATTTGACAGTTTCCGTAGATTCGGTGTTAAACACACCAGCGTAAAATATTTAATTTGAAAATAATAATTTTGGCACATGAATATCTTTAAGAACAGTGCATTCAAAATTAGAACATAAAATTTACAGTGTTTAAAATTTCACTTTTTCTCACTGAAGTATTGAATGATAGTTTGAAGAAAGGTTCGACAATAGTTCAAATTCACTTTCAGAAAACAAATAATGCGAACTATTCAAATTTACGATTTTTTTTTTTTTTTTTTTTTTTTTTTTTTTTTTT